>JAWNOQ010000053.1:0-40000 GCA_035045865.1 Drosophila austrosaltans
TGGCATCCGACGAGTCACTGCTGACTGCTGGCAGTTTGATTCAGATGCAGTTAGACGCCACTAACACTTGGCTCCGGCGCTGGAATATTGTCGTCAACCCCGAGAAATCTGTGCAAACGACCTTTGCGCTTCGAAGAGGATACTGCCCTGCCATACATTTGGATGGAAGTACCATTCCATTCAGCGACTCGGCTAAATACCTGGGCCTCATCATGGACAGACGCCTCACTTGGAGGATGCATCTCAGCAATAAACGCAACCAATTGGATGCCAGACTCAGGAGCCACCTCTGGCTGGTTGGAAGGAAGTCTACCATGCGGCTCCACGTCAAGCTTTTAATATATAAAACGATTCTAAAGCCAATGTGGACCTACGGTGTTCCTATATGGGGCACTGCCAGCCGTTCCAACGTGGACCGCATACAAATATTCCAAAATAAGACTCTAAGAATCCTGTCTGACGCCCATGTGTTTACCTCAAACAGAGAGCTACACGAAATGCTGGAGATTCCCTGGGTACACGAGGAAATTATCAGAATTACCAAGGCCCATCTGGAGCGACTTGATGGGCACACTAATCCACTGGCCATCAACTTGTTAGATAATAGCACCACCACACGCCGTCTAAGGAGGTTGCACCCATTAGATCTGCCGGATCTAGATGACGACTAACGATTCAACGCAGCCGGTTTTTCTCTCAACTGTCCCACTTTTGTATATTTTGTATATCACACTGAAATGCTATAATATTGTTACCCCATAACCTTTACTGTACTCATATAATTTTAAATAATCTCACATGTCAACGTATGGTCATGGTATTTGCTTATTATCCACTGTTGGATAGATTGTAAATTGGAGAAACCCTGTTAAATAAAAAAAAAAAAAAAAAAATTTAATATTCAATAATATATGAAATTTCCATTTAATATTCAATTAACATATGAAATTTTCATTTAATATTCAATTCAATAATATATGAAATTTCCATTTAATATTCAATAGTATATGAAATTTTCATTTAATATTCAATAGTATATGAAATCTTCATTTAATATTCAATAATATATGAAAATTTCATTTAATATTCAATAACATATGAAATTTTTATTTAATATTCAATAGTATATGAAATTTTCATTTTATATTCAATAACATATGAAAATTTCATTTAATATTCAATAACATATGAAATTTTCATTTAATATTCAATAACATATGAAATTTTCATTTAATATTCAATAACATATGAAATTTGCATTTAATATTCAATTCAATAATATATGAAATTTTCATTTAATATTCAATAATATATGAAATTTCCATTTAATATTCAATAACATATGAAATTTTCATTTAATATTCAATTCAATAATATATGAAATTTTCATTTAATATTTAATTCAATAGTATATGAAATTTTCATTTAATATTCAATAACATATGAAATTTTCATTTAATATTCAATAACATATGAAATTTTCATTTAATATTCAATAACATATGAAATTTTCATTTAATATTCAATTCAATAATATATGAAATTTTCATTTAATATTCAATAATATATGAAATTTCCATTTAATATTCAATAACATATGAAATTTCCATTTAATATTCAATTCAATAATATATGAAATTTTCATTTAATATTCAATTTTCATATGTATTATTTTAGTGTAATATTTAATAAATATATTAAATTATTTAATATTGAGATATTTTAATTTATTTCATATAATTTATATATATAAATATTTATTTTTATATTATTTTATATGCTCGAAGAAATTTGTTTAATATATTTTTATGTTTTGTTCATTATTAGTAAATTAACCAATCACATCACTTCATAAACACTTATGTTCGGACTTAGTGAATTTTCGCCGTGTTGTTGAAATCCCCAAAAATAGTGTGCCTTTTTCCGTCAATTCCTTTTAATTTCAGTTTTTGCAATCATATAATATAATTCCCACTGAAGCATGATATGAGAGAGCTACTCACACTCATGTACACTCAATTGCTTGCCGACAATTGAATATTGGTTAGAGGACTAAAGCGGTATCCAAAATTGCCTTTGAAAATCCATATGGATTATGGGATTTAGATATATTTGATAAAAAAGTGTTTATACTTTGTTTTCTTATATTTATATCTGATAAATATAATATTATCTGCAGGCTTCACTACTTGGTGGTGCCTTTCCGTCAATTCCTTTTAATTTCAGCTTTTGCAATCTCATATATGTATACTTCCCTATGAAGCTACTGAGAAAGCTATATATGACAATTTTTTATGGTTAGAACTAGCGGGCGGCGATATCGAATTGTCTTTATATATCTATATGGATTATTGGATATACATATATTTGATGAAAAAGTAGTGTATATACTTTATTTTCTGATATATCTGATAAATATAATATTGTTTGCTGGCTTCACTACTTGGTGGTGCCTTTCCGTGAATTCCTTTTAATTTCAGCTTTTGCAATCTCATATATGTATACTTCCCTATGAAGCAACTGAGAAAGCTATACAGGTGGTTGTTATGTAATGTACACTCGATTGTTGGCCGATAATTTGTATATGGTTAGAACTAGGGCGGCGGTGTTATCTGACTGATATATTAACAACATGTTAAATATTTATAATTTTTAATATACTTTAAATCAATATATAATTTTCATTAATATGATTATAAATAAATAATTTATCTCATATTATATCATTATTTTGGTCAATATTAGGATTTTCAAGAAGTCCATTTTATATTCGTCACTAAAAATATGACATGTCAATTGGATACCCGTGCCTGGGCGGTGGCACATTTTGGTTGCAAAATTCTTTTCTGCATACCATTTTAATATAATATAATATAATATAATATAATATAATAATGGGAAAACCATTATTATAATTATATTCGAATCATCAAGCAAAGGATAAGCTTCAGTGGATCGCAGTATGGCAGCTGCTCAACCACTTACAACACCTTGCCTGTTACAAAAGTCGTTTACAATTGATTCTAGGCTTTGTCATTGTATTAAATAATGTTTTAATAAGTAACTAGCGCGGCATCAGGTGATCGAAGATCCTCCCAATTTACTATGTCACAAATAACATTGGCATCACATCCATTGTCGTTTATAAAATAAACTTTTAATGGTTTAGAAGCCATACAATGCAAATTGCCCCTTATTTATCATTGCAGTCCAGCACGGATACGACCTTAGAGGCGTTCAGGCATAATCCAACGGACGTAGCGTCATACCACTGTTCGCTCGAACAAGTATTGTGCCATTGGTCCGTACCTGCGGTTCCTCTCGTACTACGCAGGAATGCTGTCGCAACAACGTTTTGTCATTAGTAGGGTAAAACTAACCTGTCTCACGACGGTCTAAACCCAGCTCACGTTCCCTTGCATGGGTGAACAATCCAACGTTGGTGAATTTTGCTTCACAATGATAGGAAGAGCCGACATCGAAGGATCAAAAGCGACGTCGCTATGAACGCTTGGCCGCCACAAGCCAGTTATCCCTATGGTAACTTTTCTGACACCTCTTGTTAAAAACTCTTTAAACCAAAAGGATCGATAGGCCGAGCTTTTGCTGTCCCTGTGTGTACTGAACACCGAGATCAAGTCAGCATTTGCCCTTTTGCTCTATGTGTGGTTTCTGTCCGCACTGAGCTGGCCTTGGGACACCTCCGTTATTATTTGAGAGATGTACCGCCCCAGTCAAACTCCCTACCTGGAATGTCCTTGAATTGGATCATACTGAGTAATTGGAGTTATACCAAAAATTTCAAATTGAAAATACATAAATGCATTCTCTCATTAAAGAATTTGTTTGCGATTATATAACAAACTCGTGATACTTTGATCAAGAAGCTTGCATCAAAACCCAATACCATAAGATATAATAAATATATCCGTATAATGGCTAGGAAATGATACACGTTCCATTTAATCAAGTAAGTAAGGAAACAATAAGAGTAGTGGTATTTCATTGAGATATTAAACACAAGGAAAAATATCTCCCACTTATTCTACACCTCTTATGTCTCCTTACACTGCCAGATTAGAGTCAAGCTCAAAAGGGTCTTCTTTCCCCGCTATTATTCCAAGCCGTTCCTTGGTGTGGTTGAGATAGTAGATAGGGAAGTAGGTGTATTCGGGTATAATTAGATCAGTTCGATTGTGACAGTCGATGCAGACGGTTGTGTTCGCGGAAGACAAATTATTGTGTATTCTCAGTCGTGATAACGGTGAAGTGTCAAACGGAATAAACAACAACGACAGAGTGAACGAAAACAAAACAAAAACAAAGACTGCACCAAAAGTGCCAAAAATCTTGCTTTCTGCTTGTCGGCAGTGGCAAGTACCGTTGCTTGGTCTCCAAGGCCAAATAAACTTAAAGCGGCAATTTTGTATTAAAAAGTGTAGCATACCTACAGGCTAGGCAAAAAATTAAAAAATTAAAAAGTGTAGCATACTTTTTGGCTGACGTGGCTCCCGTAGCCAAAATCAACATGGACTTGCCATCCACGTCAAAGAAAGCTTCATTAAAGCTTATAATGCAGAAATCGCAGGTCAAAGGTGCCTTAACGGCCAAACAGGCCAAGGCAAAGAAGAAGTCGCTATCAGCAGGAATAAGCGACAGTGAGAATGACGATGCTTCGTCTAATTCCGAGCCAGGTGAGATCCGACGCAAGGCCCCAAATCGGAAGTCTAAGCAGTGCCAGGCAACTGCTGACGTTGATAATGTTGCTGGAGTTAACCTTCTCGGCAACAATAGATTTGCACCACTGTCAGATAATGACGACGCTGACGACGACATGGACCAGGATCAAGGTCAAGATGATACCCCATCTGTGGCACCTGTGGCACCTGAAAAAAGCATCAAGCCACCACCAATTTTCATCTCTGGCGTGGAGAATATCAAGTCTTTGCTCAATGAGATTGTAGGAGCCATTGGCAATAATAATTTTACCTACAAATCTGGAAGGGACGGCCGTATCCGGGTCATGACAGACACCAAGGAGAGTTTCTTCAAGTTGAAGGAATTCCTCAAGAACAATCTCATGCTGTACCAGACTTTCCAGCCAAAGGATGAACGGGCCTACAGAATTGTCATTAAAGGACTACACTTCTCTACTGACCATGAAGACATCAAGGAGGCCCTGGCCTCTGAAGGACACCACATTAGAGGAATGCAAATAAAAAATGGCATCAGTCGTGGCACAAAGAAGCCAATGTCGCTCTTCTTTGCCAATCTGGAACCGGCCAGCAACAATCGTGATGTTTTCACCATCAAACGCCTCTGCAGCTGCATTGTGGCCATAGAGCCTCCGCTCAAATCCAGAGATGTCCTGCAATGCCACCGTTGCCAAGGTTTCGGTCACACAAAAGCCAACTGCGGACTCCGTTTCGCCTGTGTGAAATGTGGAAGCCATAAGCATGCCACTGCTGAGTGCCCCAAGCCTAAGGAGGCCCCCCCATGCTGCGCTAACTGTCAAGGAGAGCACACTGCCTCCTACAAGGGTTGCAAGGCCTACCAAAAAGCCAAGGAGCACTACCTACCTAAGGCCAAAGTTTCTCCTCGTGCAACAGGCCCCGCACCTCGCGCCCCAGGAATAAGTGCTACTAACGTCATGCCTGGCATCTCTTTTGCCAACGTTCTAAGAGGTCAACAACAGCAGCCCCCTCAGCAGGAGCAGCAGCAAGAGCAATCGCACAATGCCGACACCAGACTTGACCCAAGAGTGGATCGACTTGAGGCCATGATGATGAAGATGTTCGACCAGTTTGCGGCAATGTCGCAAATGATCATGTCACTTATGGCTAAACTATGCAATTAAGTCTCCATATACTCATATGGAACGCGAACGGTCTGTGCAGGAGCAGGCCAGAGGTTGAGCATGTCCTCAAGACCAAACATGTAGACATCCTACTTGTGTCAGAGACACATTTCACTGAGAAGTCATTCTTCAACATCAACGGCTACGACGTTATTCACGTCAACCATCCGAATGGAACTGCGCGCGGAGGAGCGGCAGTTATCATTAAAACTGGTTTGAAATATGTGGAACTTCCTGCGTTTCAGGAGCCCTGGGCTCAGTGTGCTAAGGTGAGAGTCATATCCCCGACCGGAGACACCACTGTTGCGGCTATATACTGCCCCCCAAGATACCTGGTTGCTCAGACTCAATTCCAAGAGCTCTTTGACAGCCTTGGTAATCGGTTCGTTGCTGGAGGTGATTTTAATGCCAAACACACGTGGTGGGGATCCCGCATCATAAATCCTAAGGGCAGGGCCCTTTATAACTGCATGGCGTACAGCAGGTTTGACTGCCACTCCACTGGAGAGCCAACACACTGGCCTATTGACCCCAATAAGATCCCAGATTTATTGGACTTTGCCGTGTCTAAAGGAGTAGACAGACACAGAATAGTTGCAAGCAATGATCTAGACCTTTGTTCAGATCACTGTGCAGTCAAGCTGCTTATTAACATGCCAGCCAGCACGAATGCAGTCAGAAGCAGACTGTTCAAAAGAAGTACCAACATTCAGTCCTATCAGACATGGCTCCAAAATAACTTGGATCCAACGGTTCAGCTGAATGATGAGGAGGACCTGGACGATGCTGTCGAGCGGCTCAACATCGCAATACACAACGCGGCCTCGTTTGCCACTCCGCCACCTACTTCTAACACAAGGAACGTTCCACGCAGAGATGCACATCTCTGGAACTCGGAAGTTTCCTCACTGGTCGCAGAGAAGAGACGACTGCGTCGTATATGGCAGAACTCTAGGAACCCCAGGGACAAGGCCGACTTTAACAGAGCGGCAAAGGATCTTAAAGAGCTCTTATACAGTCTCCGTCGAGATTCTTTAGAAAGTTTTCTGCAAAACGTCGAGCCTGGAGATCAGCAACATAATCTTTGGCGGCTGACAAAAAACATCAAGAGGCCCACCAAGAGGAAGGAGCCTATTAAGAAGGAAGACGGTACCTGGTGCCGCTCAGACAGCGACAGGGCAGCAGCCTTCGCCAACCATTTGTCTGAAGCCTTCACTCCGTTTAATAGGTGCACACAACTCGAAGCTAGCCAAACGCTAGAGTTCCTAGATGTCCCCTGCCAAATGGCTCTCCCCATCCGGCACGTCGAATCAGATGAACTGCTTGCTGAGATTGCGAAACTAAAGTCGTCCAAATCGCCTGGTTATGATGGCATTGACGCACCATCAGTCAAAGCCCTCCCAAAAAATGCAGTTCAGCTTCTCCTCAACATTATAAACAAATGCTTCCTGATAGGACACTTTCCCTCCCAGTGGAAGTGCGCCGAAATCATCCTGATCCAAAAACCTGGGAAACCTGCAGCCAAACTCGCCTCATATCGTCCGATCAGTCTACTGGCAATATTCTCCAAAATAGTTGAGAGACTATTTTTGCGTAGAATGCGGCCAACACTGGACGAGGCCGGTTTGATCCCCGATCACCAGTTTGGCTTCAGAGAGTGCCATGGCACACCGGAGCAGTGCCACAGGATCACGGGTAAAATACTGGAAGCATTTGAGGAAAAAAAGTACTGCAATGCAGTCTTTCTGGACGTTAAGCAAGCGTTCGATAGGGTTTGGCACACTGGACTGCTGTTCAAGCTGAAGACTGCTCTCCCAGCGCCCTTCTATATGTGGCTGCGCTCCTATCTTTGCCATAGGATGTTCTATGTGAGATGCGGTGATGACACCTCTGAGATCAAGATCATTAGAGCAGGAGTCCCCCAGGGCAGCGTGCTGGGCCCTATACTGTATACCATCTACACTGCTGACATGCCAACATCACCGGACCCACGAGTTCTCACGGCCACCTATGCGGATGACACTGCCTTCTTGGCATCCGACGAGTCACTGCTGACTGCTGGCAGTTTGATTCAGATGCAGTTAGACGCCACTAACACTTGGCTCCGGCGCTGGAATATTGTCGTCAACCCCGAGAAATCTGTGCAAACGACCTTTGCGCTTCGAAGAGGATACTGCCCTGCCATACATTTGGATGGAAGTACCATTCCATTCAGCGACTCGGCTAAATACCTGGGCCTCATCATGGACAGACGCCTCACTTGGAGGATGCATCTCAGCAATAAACGCAACCAATTGGATGCCAGACTCAGGAGCCACCTCTGGCTGGTTGGAAGGAAGTCTACCATGCGGCTCCACGTCAAGCTTTTAATATATAAAACGATTCTAAAGCCAATGTGGACCTACGGTGTTCCTATATGGGGCACTGCCAGCCGTTCCAACGTGGACCGCATACAAATATTCCAAAATAAGACTCTAAGAATCCTGTCTGACGCCCATGTGTTTACCTCAAACAGAGAGCTACACGAAATGCTGGAGATTCCCTGGGTACACGAGGAAATTATCAGAATTACCAAGGCCCATCTGGAGCGACTTGATGGGCACACTAATCCACTGGCCATCAACTTGTTAGATAATAGCACCACCACACGCCGTCTAAGGAGGTTGCACCCATTAGATCTGCCGGATCTAGATGACGACTAACGATTCAACGCAGCCGGTTTTTCTCTCAACTGTCCCACTTTTGTATATTTTGTATATCACACTGAAATGCTATAATATTGTTACCCCATAACCTTTACTGTACTCATATAATTTTAAATAATCTCACATGTCAACGTATGGTCATGGTATTTGCTTATTATCCACTGTTGGATAGATTGTAAATTGGAGAAACCCTGTTAAATAAAAAAAAAAAAAAAAAAAAGGGGGACTAAAAATATGAATGTAATTGGATAGAAGGTTATAGGATAACATTGGCATCACATCCATTGTCGTTTATAAAATAAACTTTTAATGGTTTAGAAGCCATACAATGCAAATTGCCCCTTATTTATCATTGCAGTCAGCACGGATACGACCTTAGAGGCGTTCAGGCATAATCCAACGGACGTAGGTCATACCACTGTTCGCTCGAACAAGTATTGTGCCATTGGTCCGTACTGCGGTTCCTCTGTATCGCAGGAATGCTGTCGCAACAACGTTTTGTCATTAGTAGGGTAAAACTAACCTGTTCACGACGGTCTAAACCCAGTCACGTTCCCTTGCATGGGTGAACAATCCAACGTTGGTGAATTTCTTCACAATGATAGGAAGAGCGACATGAAGGATAAAAAGCGACGTTGTATGAACGCTTGCGCCAAAGCCAGTTATCCCTATGGTAACTTTTCTGACACCTCTTGTTAAAAACTCTTTAAACCAAAAGGATCGATAGGCCGAGCTTTTGCTGTCCCTGTGTGTACTGAACACCGAGATCAAGTCAGCATTTGCCCTTTTGCTCTTGTGTGGTTTCTGTCCGCATGAGCTGGTTGGGAATGTTTTATTTGAGAGAGTAGCAGTCAAACTCCCTACCTGGCAAGTTCTTGAATTGGATATACCTGAGTAATTGGAGTTATACCAAAAATTTCAAATTGAAAATACATAAATGATTCTCTATTAAAGAATTTGTTTGGATTATATAAAAACTCGTGATACTTTGATCAAGAAGCTTGCATCAAAACCCAATACATAAGATATAATAAATATATCCGTATAATGGCTAGGAAATGATACACGTTCCATTTAATCAAGTAAGTAAGGAAACAATAAGAGTAGTGGTATTTCATTGACGATATTAAACACAAGGAAAAATATCTCCCACTTATTCTACACCTCTTATGTCTCCTTACACTGCCAGATTAGAGTCAAGCTAAAAGGGTCTTCTTTCCCCGCTAATTATTCCAAGCCCGTTCCCTTGGCTGTGGTTTCGTAGATGTAGATAGGGACAGTAGGAATCTCGTTAATCCATTCATGCGCGTCACTAATTAGATGACGAGGCATTTGGCTAAAGATACTAGTCTCCCGCCTTACGCTTCTTAGAAATCCTCACGTGAATTCTACAGCGCCGTTAGTTTTTTCCTTTGATTTCCAAGGAGCAAGCAAATAATAACCATGTTTTGGTCAATCCAAGCTCAGAGTATCCCAATAATGCTAACTGTTTAAAGCACAGTAATCCTCCTTTCACTACTCTGAACTGATGAATTGTATACCTGATAATCTTCATAATTTAACCGACTATCAAATTAATTAGTATTCTAACCGATGTTACCAGTACTCAAAATTGCCGCAATTCCGTACGTACTAAAAGAACAAAATTATTCTTCGCTGACTTTCAACATGGAGAAAACCCTAGGGATAAGCTTGTTTTAAATAGGGATGTAAATAATAAAAAAATAATCGGGAATATTAAGTAGAAATCTATTTCCAGAAGAAAAAAAAAAAAAAGAAGAAGTGGATAGTTGGGGATGTTGAAAAAAAGATAATTAATTAATTAGTTTTAAAAATTTAAGAAGTTCCAGAGGAAATTCAATTGGCTCATAATTTCTCGGGGCAATACGACTATCACTCATCTACAAGATAGATTATCTTATCCCAGTTACGGACTTGCACTTCCCTTAATTTTCTATCGACTAGAGCTCATTCACTTGAAAATAAAAGTTGGAAGTGTTTCCAATCAGCCACTATCTAAGAGGGGAGGAAGGGGGAAAAAAACATCTTCGAGAATCTTTCCACATATCTAAGCTCGGGTGGGTGGTGTTAGAAGTTTGCGTATCCCCACCATAAATTTTCAAGGTCCGAGGAGAAAATATCGACACAACAGTATATGTCATGCTCTTCTAGCCCATCTACCATATCTCTCTGCGAAAGACTTCCATGGTAGTACGGCTATAAAACAGAAAAGAAAACTCTTCCGATACCTCTCGACGGCTTCTTTATGGTCGTTCCTGTTGCCAGGATGAGCACGAGGCCCATATTTAATAACAAACGGATACTCAACAGGTTACGGAATTGGAACCGTATTCCCTTTCGTTCAAAATTATTCAAGTGTTTTATATTTGCAATATATAGATTATTATGACTTTATTAACTTGAAAATTTTCGGCTTTCGCCTTGAACTTAGGACCGACTAACTCGTGATCAACCACTGTTCACACGAAACCCTTCTCCACTTCAGTCCTCCAAGGTCTCATTCGATTATTTGCTACTACCACCAAGATCTGTACCAATAGCGGCTCCATGCAGGCTTACGCCAAACACTTCTATGCACACCATTGTACCTTCCTACTCACTAAAGTTTCAAAATTTATATTATTAAATAATATAAATCATCTACTTTAGCGGTAATGTATAGGTATACAACTTAAGCGCCATCCATTTTAAGGGCTAGTTGCTTCGGCAGGTGAGTTGTTACACACTCCTTAGCGGATTTCGACTTCCATGATCACCGTCCTGCTGTTTTAAGCAACCAACGCCTTTCATGGTTTCTGTATGAGTTGTTAATTTGGGCACCGTAACATTACGTTTGGTTCATCCCACAGCGCCAGTTCTGCTTACCAAAAGTGGCCCACTGGGCACATTATATCATAACCTTAAACTTCATATCAAGAAAGTTAAGGTTCTTACCCATTTAAAGTTTGAGAATAGGTTAAGATCGTTTCGACCCTAAGGCCTCTAATCATTCGCTTTACCAGATAAGATTATTTTATATAACATTTAAATGCACCAGCTATCCTGAGGGAAACTTCGGAAGGAACCAGCTACTAGATGGTTCGATTGGTCTTTCGCCCCTATACTCAATTCTGACAATCGATTTGCACGTCAGAACTGTTTCGGTCTTCCATCAGGGTTTCCCCTGACTTCAACCTGATCAAGTATAGTTCACCATCTTTCGGGTCACAGCATATATGCTCAAGGTACGTTCTAGTTAGAGGTATAAATAATATAAATATTATTACACATAACTTTTTAGAACGCCCCGGGATTGTGTTAATTAACTATAAATAGTTAAAAAACTAATCCCATTATTAGTCAAGTTAATTATGCTATTAGGTTTATATCCCAATAACTTGCACATATGTTAGACTCCTTGGTCCGTGTTTCAAGACGGGTCCCGAAGGTATCCTGAATCTTTCGCATTGTTAATCATACAAGTGCATATAATAAACATAGAAAATCAATGATAATCATGCTATTATATAATTTTAAAAAAATTAACGCACTGTATTCATATAAATCTATCAACACTTTATCAAATTAATGACATTTATTTTATGTTAAATTGCAAGCAAAATAATTTAAATAAACTATAAGTCATATTTTATGATAAATTTGGTTTATATTAATAGATTACAATGTCCTTATATGGAAAAAATGCACACTATTATTATAATATTATTTAAATATTACAATTTTAATGATGAATTTTCCATAACGGATATTCAGGTTCATCGGGCTTAACCTCTAAGCAGTTTCACGTACTATTTAACTCTCTATTCAGAGTTCTTTTCAACTTTCCCTCACGGTACTTGTTTACTATCGGTCTCATGGTTATATTTAGTTTTAGATGGAGTTTACCACCCACTTAGTGCTGCACTATCAAGCAACACGACTCTTTGGAAACACCATCTAGTAATCATTAATGTTATACGGGCCTGGCACCCTCTATGGGTAAATGGCCTCATTTAAGAAGGACTTAAATCATTAATTTCTCATACTAGAATATTGATGCTCCATACACTGCATCTCACATTTGCCATAAAGACAAAGTGACTTAGTGCTGAACTATTTTCTTTTCGCTCGCCGCTACTAAGAAAATCCTTGTTAGTTTCTTTTCCTCCCCTAATTAATATGCTTAAATTCAGGGGGTAGTCCCATATGAGTTGAGGTTGTATATACACAAATATAAATATATAATTTTCTTTTATATATTGAAACCATTAATATATTTCTATTATGTGAAGAATAATAATATTTACTTAATTTTTTTTTTTTTCATAACAAATCATTAATAAGAGGCAATTCTAGATGAAAAAAAAAACATTTTTTTTTTTATGCTAGACATTCCTCAGTATTATAAGAATTGAAAATGAAATTAATATACATCTTCGTTTTTCTCATACTTGAGAGATAATGTGTTTCATTTATAATTAATATTATGAAAATTTATTATATTAAATATAAAAATTTCCAATAATATACCATGTGTTTTAAAATTTTATAAAAATATTAAAACAACTTATTGAGCATAGTCTTACAACCCTCAACCATATGTAGTCCAAGCAGCACTCTAAAATAAATTAAAGTACCATAACAGCATGGACTGCGATATGCGTTCAAAATGTCGATGTTCATGTGTCCTGCAGTTCACACGATGACGCACAGTTTGCTGCGTTCTTCATCGACCCATGAGCCGAGTGATCCACCGCTTAGAGTGAATATATTTAGTTTTTATTTCATTACGTCATTAAAATTTTTATTGAAAGAAATTAAAAATACACCATTTTACTGGCATATATCAATTCCTTCAATAAATTCTTTATCCCAATATAATGCTGCGAAATGTCTTAGTTTTACATAATTGATTGCATACTGGTGTTGTTGAATAATATATATTAAATTTTTGCATTATTGTATACGATCGACATATGTAAAACATTAACCTTTATAAACCAGGTACAACATTTTATTCTTGGGTTGTTGCTTTAACCATTGTATGCAAATAAACCAATAATAAGCAATACAATACGCAACGCGTGTACATTGTGGTACATATACACGCCGAAAAATAATAATGTTTTAATTTTGCATATTTAAGTTTTTATTTATATTGAATATAACAATATTATTTTTCGTATTTTTAAATTTGGTGTTATATATATATTTAATAACGGTTGGAACATACAATAATGATCCTTCCGCAGGTTCACCTACGGAAACCTTGTTACGACTTTTACTTCCTCTAAATAATCAAGTTCGGTCAACTTTTGCGAAACAACCGTAACACACAAGGCGTCACAGTGATCACGTCCGGAGACCTCACTAAATAATTCAATCGGTAGTAGCGACGGGCGGTGTGCACAAAGGGCAGGGACGTAATCAATGCGAGTTAATGACTCACACTTACTAGGAATTCCAAGTTCATGTGAACAGTTTCAGTTCACAATCCCAAGCATGAAAGTGGTTCAGCGGTTTACCCGGACCTCTCGGTCTAGGAAATACACGTTGATACTTTCATTGTAGCGCGCGTGCAGCCCAGGACATCTAAGGGCATCACAGACCTGTTATTGCTCAATCTCATTATTGCTAGACGCAATTTGTCCATTTAAGAAGCTAGTGTCCTTATAATGGGACAAACCAACAGGTACGGCTCCACTTATATAAACACATTCAAACACAATAAACATTTTACTGCCACCATGAATGAAGGCAATATAAGCTTCAACACCATAATCCTGAAGATATCTATTTAATATATTTGAGTCTCGTTCGTTATCGGAATTAACCAGACAAATCACTCCACGAACTAAGAACGGCCATGCACCACCACCCATAGATTCGAGAAAGAGCTATCAATCTGTCTTACACACTTATGTTCGGACCTGGTAAGTTTTCCCGTGTTGAGTCAAATTAAGCCGCAGGCTCCACTCCTGGTGGTGCCCTTCCGTCAATTCCTTTAAGTTTCAGCTTTGCAACCATACTTCCCCCGGAGCCCAAAAGCTTTGGTTTCCCGGGAAGCGACTGAGAGAGCCATAAAAGTAGCTACACCCAATTGCTAGCTGGCATCGTTTATGGTTAGAACTAGGGCGGTATCTGATCGCCTTCGAACCTCTAACTTTCGTTCTTGATTAATGAAAACATCTTTGGCAAATGCTTTCGCTTAAGTTAGTCTTACGACGGTCCAAGAATTTCACCTCTCGCGTCGTAATACTAATGCCCCCAAACTGCTTCTATTAATCATTACCTCTTGATCTGAAAACCAATGAAAGCAGAACAGAGGTCTTATTTCATTATCCCATGCACAGAATATTCAGGCATTTGAAGCCTGCTTTAAGCACTCTAATTTGTTCAAAGTAATTGTACCGGCCCACAATAACACTCGATGAAGAGCACTAATGCAGGTTTTTAAATAGGAGGAATATATAAAAAAATACAAGTACTTAATTATATATAAGAACTCCACCGATAATACGCTTACATACATAAAGGTATAGTACTAACTACAATTGTAAGTTGTACTACCCGTATGAAGCACAAGTTCAACTACGAACGTTTTAACCGCAACAACTTTAATATACGCTATTGGAGCTGGAATTACCGCGGCTGCTGGCACCAGACTTGCCCTCCAATTGGTCCTTGTTAAAGGATTTAAAGTGTACTCATTCCAATTACAGGGCCTCGGATATGAGTCCTGTATTGTTATTTTTCGTCACTACCTCCCCGAGCTGGGAGTGGGTAATTTACGCGCCTGCTGCCTTCCTTAGATGTGGTAGCCGTTTCTCAGGCTCCCTCTCCGGAATCGAACCCTGATTCCCCGTTACCCGTTGCAACCATGGTAGTCCTAGATACTACCATCAAAAGTTGATAGGGCAGACATTTGAAAGATCTGTCGTCGGTACAAGACCATACGATCTGCATGTTATCTAGAGTTCAACCAATATAACGATCAAATGATCGCTTGGTTTTAGCCTAATAAAAGCACACGTCCCAAAAGATCCGTGTTTTAATTGCATGTATTAGCTCTAGAATTACCACAGTTATCCAAGTAACTGTTAACGATCTAAGGAACCATAACTGATATAATGAGCCTTTTGCGGTTTCACTTTTAATTCGTGTGTACTTAGACATGCATGGCTTAATCTTTGAGACAAGCATATAACTACTGGCAGGATCAACCAGAATAATGTTATTTATTTATTATATGTACTGTTGATAAATATATCAAACAGACATATTAGATTTGATTTGATTTTAAATGATACTTGACAATTTAATATATTTTTGAATAAAACAATAATATATATATATAAATTAGTTTCCATTTATTTTCGACGAATATGGCAATAATTTAATTGCACACATTTTCGTTCATTGACTTATTTATTCATTAAATTTAATATATAATTATAAATTTCGTTCAAGAATATTTTTATTTTTTCACCTACATAATATATAATCACATTTCCATTTATTTAATTTATTCAATATATATATTTGAAATAAATAATTGTATTTCGATAGTAAATTCATAATTTACTTTAGTTTATTATTAATATAACAAATGTATTGTTAATTATATATTAAGCAAAAGTCATCAACGAACTTTAATAGGTTGGTTTTTTTTTATTTTTTTTTTATTTTTACATAACAAAGAATGTATGCTGAAAAAGAAATAATAACTTGCATTTATAAGGTATTTACAGAATTCGCAAACAGGGAAGCCATTGAAAATAAAATAAATCCAGTGAAACTTTTATTTACGAATTCTGGGGATAAGCGTTAACGATAAATCCGGAACCAATTAATATGTAATATAAATTAAATACATAGAGCTTGGCAAGTTCCCTCATTATCTAAAATAGATAAGTAATGCCGCCGCCAAGTTATAATTGCGACACACTAATCATATATAGGGTAATTGTTATAATATAATAATTTACTATAACAAGTAATGAACATCAACTGTCCATTATGAGTAGGTTTTGTGCCACGTTTTCTATAAATCGACCATTTATGACCGAGGGTACCACTCACGTAACAATTTTCGTATGTATTTTTAAAAATACCTTAAGACTTCATAATTTTATATAAATAAATAGACATTGCCGATATTAAATGTATTAAATCATATGAATATGATATATGTACATTTACTTCATTTAATATACCAACGCTCGACATCACACCACACATAGAGGTTTTTTGCCACGTTTTCTGTAAGTCGCGCAGTTATGAAGGAAGGTACCACTCACGTAACAATTTTCGTATGTATTTTTAAAAATACCTTAAGACTTCATACTTTTATATAAATAAATAGACATTGCCGATATTAAATGTATTAAATCATATGAATATGATATATGTACATTTACTTCATTTAATATACCAACGCTCGACATCACACCACACATAGAGGTTTTTTGCCACGTTTTCTGTAAGTCGCGCAGTTATGAAGGAAGGTACCACTCACGTAACAATTTTCGTATGTATTTTTAAAAATACCTTAAGACTTCATAATTTTATATAAATAAATAGACATTGCCGATATTAAATGTATTAAATCATATGAATATGATATATGTACATTTACTTCATTTAATATACCAACGCTCGACATCACACCACACATAGAGGTTTTTTGCCACGTTTTCTGTAAGTCGCGCAGTTATGAAGGAAGGTACCACTCACGTAACAATTTTCATATGTATTTTTAAAAATACCTTAAGACTTCATACTTTTATATAAATAAATAGACATTGCCGATATTAAATGTATTAAATCATATGAATATGATATATGTACATTTACTTCATTTAATATACCAACGCTCGACATCACACCACATATATAGGTTTTTTGCCACGTTTTCTGTAAGTCGCGCAGTTATGAAGGAAGGTACCACTCACGTAACAATTTTCATATGTATTTTTAAAAATACCTTAAGACTTCATACTTTTATATAAATAAATAGACATTGCCGATATTAAATGTATTAAATCATATGAATATGAGATATTTACTTTTAATTCATTTAATATACCAACGCTCGACATCACACCACATATATAGGTTTTGTGCCACGTTTTCTATAAGTCGCGCAGTTATGAAGGAAAATACCATTTAACTAACAATTTAATATAAGAAATTTTCATTTAATATTGAATTCAATAGTATATGAAATTTTCATTTAATATTCAATTCAATAGTATATGAAATTTTCATTTAATATTCAATAGTATATGAAATTTTCATTTAATATTCAATTCAATAATATATGAAATTTCCATTTAATATTCAATAGTATATGAAATTTTCATTTAATATTCAATTCAATAGTATATGAAATTTTCATTTAATATTCAATTCAATAGTATATGAAATTTTCATTTAATATTCAATTCAATAATATATGAAATTTTCATTTAATATTTAATAATATATGGAATTTTTATTTAATATTCAATTCAATAATATATGAAATTTTCATTTAATATTCAATAGTATATGAAATCTTCATTTAATATTCAATAATATATGAAAATTTCATTTAATATTCAATAACATATGAAATTTTTATTTAATATTCAATAGTATATGAAATCTTCATTTAATATTCAATTCAATAATATATGAAATTTTCATTTAATATTCAATAGTATATGAAATTTTCATTTAATATTGAATAGTATATGAAATTTTCATTTAATATTCAATTCAATAGTATATGAAATTTTCATTTAATATTGAATAGTATATGAAATTTTCATTTAATATTGAATAGTATATGAAATTTTCATTTAATATTCAATTCAATAGTATATGAAATTTTCATTTAATATTCAATAACATATGAAAATTTCATTTAATATTTAATAACATATGAAATTTTCATTTAATATTCAATAACATATGAAATTTTTATTTAATATTCAATAGTATATGAAATCTTCATTTAATATTCAATTCAATAATATATGAAATTTTCATTTAATATTCAATAATATATGGAATTTTTATTTAATATTCAATTCAATAATATATGAAATTTTCATTTAATATTGAATAGTATATGAAATTTTCATTTAATATTCAATTCAATAGTATATGAAATTTTCATTTAATATTCAATAACATATGAAAATTTCATTTAATATTCAATAACATATGAAATTTTCATTTAATATTCAATTCAATAATATATGAAATTTTCATTTAATATTCAATAATATATGAAATTTCCATTTAATATTCAATAACATATGAAATTTTCATTTAATATTCAATTCAATAATATATGAAATTTCCATTTAATATTCAATAGTATATGAAATTTTCATTTAATATTCAATAGTATATGAAATCTTCATTTAATATTCAATAATATATGAAAATTTCATTTAATATTCAATAACATATGAAATTTTTATTTAATATTCAATAGTATATGAAATTTTCATTTTATATTAATAAATATAAATTTTTTTTTATTCAATAACATATGAAATTTTCATTTAATATTCAATAACATATGAAATTTGCATTTAATATTCAATTCAATAATATATGAAATTTTCATTTAATATTCAATAATATATGAAATTTCCATTTAATATTCAATAACATATGAAATTTTCATTTAATATTCAATTCAATAATATATGAAATTTTCATTTAATATTTAATTCAATAGTATATGAAATTTTCATTTAATATTCAATAACATATGAAATTTTCATTTAATATTCAATAACATATGAAATTTTCATTTAATATTCAATAACATATGAAATTTTCATTTAATATTCAATTCAATAATATATGAAATTTTCATTTAATATTCAATAATATATGAAATTTCCATTTAATATTCAATAACATATGAAATTTCCATTTAATATTCAATTCAATAATATATGAAATTTTCATTTAATATTCAATTTTCATATGTATTATTTTAGTGTAATATTTAATAAATATATTAAATTATTTAATATTGAGATATTTTAATTTATTTCATATAATTTATATATATAAATATTTATTTTTATATTATTTTATATGCTCGAAGAAATTTGTTTAATATATTTTTATGTTTTGTTCATTATTAGTAAATTAACCAATCACATCACTTCATAAACACTTATGTTCGGACTTAGTGAATTTTCGCCGTGTTGTTGAAATCCCCAAAAATAGTGTGCCTTTTTCCGTCAATTCCTTTTAATTTCAGTTTTTGCAATCATATAATATAATTCCCACTGAAGCATGATATGAGAGAGCTACTCACACTCATGTACACTCAATTGCTTGCCGACAATTGAATATTGGTTAGAGGACTAAAGCGGTATCCAAAATTGCCTTTGAAAATCCATATGGATTATGGGATTTAGATATATTTGATAAAAAAGTGTTTATACTTTGTTTTCTTATATTTATATCTGATAAATATAATATTATCTGCAGGCTTCACTACTTGGTGGTGCCTTTCCGTCAATTCCTTTTAATTTCAGCTTTTGCAATCTCATATATGTATACTTCCCTATGAAGCTACTGAGAAAGCTATATATGACAATTTTTTATGGTTAGAACTAGCGGGCGGCGATATCGAATTGTCTTTATATATCTATATGGATTATTGGATATACATATATTTGATGAAAAAGTAGTGTATATACTTTATTTTCTGATATATCTGATAAATATAATATTGTTTGCTGGCTTCACTACTTGGTGGTGCCTTTCCGTGAATTCCTTTTAATTTCAGCTTTTGCAATCTCATATATGTATACTTCCCTATGAAGCAACTGAGAAAGCTATACAGGTGGTTGTTATGTAATGTACACTCGATTGTTGGCCGATAATTTGTATATGGTTAGAACTAGGGCGGCGGTGTTATCTGACTGATATATTAACAACATGTTAAATATTTATAATTTTTAATATACTTTAAATCAATATATAATTTTCATTAATATGATTATAAATAAATAATTTATCTCATATTATATCATTATTTTGGTCAATATTAGGATTTTCAAGAAGTCCATTTTATATTCGTCACTAAAAATATGACATGTCAATTGGATACCCGTGCCTGGGCGGTGGCACATTTTGGTTGCAAAATTCTTTTCTGCATACCATTTTAATATAATATAATATAATATAATATAATATAATAATGGGAAAACCATTATTATAATTATATTCGAATCATCAAGCAAAGGATAAGCTTCAGTGGATCGCAGTATGGCAGCTGCTCAACCACTTACAACACCTTGCCTGTTACAAAAGTCGTTTACAATTGATTCTAGGCTTTGTCATTGTATTAAATAATGTTTTAATAAGTAACTAGCGCGGCATCAGGTGATCGAAGATCCTCCCAATTTACTATGTCACAAATAACATTGGCATCACATCCATTGTCGTTTATAAAATAAACTTTTAATGGTTTAGAAGCCATACAATGCAAATTGCCCCTTATTTATCATTGCAGTCCAGCACGGATACGACCTTAGAGGCGTTCAGGCATAATCCAACGGACGTAGCGTCATACCACTGTTCGCTCGAACAAGTATTGTGCCATTGGTCCGTACCTGCGGTTCCTCTCGTACTACGCAGGAATGCTGTCGCAACAACGTTTTGTCATTAGTAGGGTAAAACTAACCTGTCTCACGACGGTCTAAACCCAGCTCACGTTCCCTTGCATGGGTGAACAATCCAACGCTTGGTGAATTTTGCTTCACAATGATAGGAAGAGCCGACATCGAAGGATCAAAAAGCGACGTCGCTATGAACGCTTGGCCGCCACAAGCCAGTTATCCCTATGGTAACTTTTCTGACACCTCTTGTTAAAAACTCTTTAAACCAAAAGGATCGATAGGCCGAGCTTTTGCTGTCCCTGTGTGTACTGAACACCGAGATCAAGTCAGCATTTGCCCTTTTGCTCTATGTGTGGTTTCTGTCCGCACTGAGCTGGCCTTGGGACACCTCCGTTATTATTTGAGAGATGTACCGCCCCAGTCAAACTCCCTACCTGGCAATGTCCTTGAATTGGATCATACCTGAGTAATTGGAGTTATACCAAAAATTTCAAATTGAAAATACATAAATGCATTCTCTCATTAAAGAATTTGTTTGCGATTATATAACAAACTCGTGATACTTTGATCAAGAAGCTTGCATCAAAACCCAATACCATAAGATATAATAAATATATCCGTATAATGGCTAGGAAATGATACACGTTCCATTTAATCAAGTAAGTAAGGAAACAATAAGAGTAGTGGTATTTCATTGACGATATTAAACACAAGGAAAAATATCTCCCACTTATTCTACACCTCTTATGTCTCCTTACACTGCCAGATTAGAGTCAAGCTCAAAAGGGTCTTCTTTCCCCGCTAATTATTCCAAGCCCGTTCCCTTGGCTGTGGTTTCGCTAGATAGTAGATAGGGACAGTAGGAATCTCGTTAATCCATTCATGCGCGTCACTAATTAGATGACGAGGCATTTGGCTATTTTTTTTTTTTTTTTTTTTTTTTTTGATCGCCAAGGTAGGGAAATCTTCGAAAGATACTAGGTTCTCCTAGCATGACGATTCACTGCTTCTTCAGAAAATCCTCACGGTGGAAATTCTACAGCGCCTACGTACTAAAACCCTCCTCGTGTTTTCCACTTGTGGATGTTTGTACCTTTGATGTTATGCCAAGGTAGCAAGCAAATAATGAACCAGGTATTTGGTCAAGTCCAAGCTCGAGAGTATCCGCAATAATGCATGAACTGTTTAAAGCACAGTAATCCTCCTTTCACTACTCTGACACTGATGATATTGCTATCACCGGTGATGAGGAGATCCTTCGCAATCAATCGTTTAACCGACTGACGCTCCAAATTCCTCTCCAGTTGAGTGTTGCGGAGTGGAACTCGATGTACCAGTCACTCCAAAATTCGCCGCAATTCCGTACGTACGTCCTGTCTGTATACCTTTCGACTTTACGCTGATGCGCATCATCTAAGGAAAGTCCGTCTGTCACAACCTGTGGTCAATACATAAGCGTGATTTGTCGGATAGCCACCAGGTCAGGTTTATTTAATTCGGTCTCGCACTGAAGACTTGGTTCAACATGAACGACGTAGCCTTTCCGCTCAAGTCCCCGCTTGAGGGCATTTACTACGCCGTTGTGTCTAACTATCCGCCTCCCGTGCGTACGATAGCATTGCTGAAGATGTGGTTTGTTGTCTCGGGAGATCACATCCTGCACGACACCGTCTCCCCAATTCGTGCCTTCCCCTCGTAGTACGAGACTTCGAGGGTAGGGCATTTATCCTCAGCTTAATTCCGTTTAAATATTCCTTTCCTGTTACCAAACGCGTGGGCTGACAAACCCATCCATGTTGCTGGCGAAAATGTCCAGCTTCACGGAGACCGCTACCATCAACAGACATGTGCAACCTGTTTGCCCAGTACGAATCTATCTCTGCACGAGTGAGCAGCCTACCAATTCCCGCTAGTAATCTATCCCGGGCCCTTTGCATCTCGTCGTCAATGAAGGAGCTGGCTACCTCGGATTGCTCGAGGTGAGGCCATTTGATATTGCTCAATCGTTTCAGAGTAGCATCGGCGCTGTCCATCGTAATGATGGAATCCCGAGACCCCCACAAGTGTGGGGGGCGTGGAAGAAAGCTACTGACACGTCCAGTGGGAGATCTAGCATCTCCTAACGGTAGATCGTACCAACCTGTCTAGTTTTCTCAGAACGCCTATCGTACACTCCCAAGGGTTAGCTTGTGATAGAGTTGTGGGATAAGGACCGTCCTGAGGGCAAACAACTTCTGTTGTGGTTTCAGAGGGGCCCGAGACAATCGTAATAGCTTCGGACCGAAGTCGTCGGCTGGATCGAAACGAGCCCGCCCATCCGCATTAAACCTGATGCCTAGATACTTCCACTCTTCTGTGCGCTTCAGTGAAGGACACTCGCGCGAGCCTACACAAAAAGACCGCCGTTCAACGACAGTACATTTCTGCTTGGCCTGCCCCTTAATACTGACAGTGAAACACTTATCAGCGTTAAGGGTGAGTCCCACCGACGATAAGAAATCGACGGTGATGTCCAACAGTTTCTGAAGGCCCATTGGAGTTTCCGCAAAAAGCACCAAATCATCTGCGAACGCTGCCGCGTTTGTAATGGCATTTCCGACTTTGGCACCAACCCTATCAGGAAAAGACCTAAGCAACCGATCAATGATCAAGTTGAATAGTATAGGAGACAAAGGGTCACCCTGCTTGACGCCTCGAGCAGGGACGAATTCCTCTGATCTCCATCCTTCCCCATTAAGAGTGGTACCGCCGCCCTCGTACAACTTCCGTAAGTAGTCGATAAAATCTTTTGGGGACCATATGCAGTTAGGGTGTTGTATACTGCTTGGTGGGACACCGAGTCAAATGCTTTGTAACTCAAGTGTTGCAATTAGAGATTAGTTTATGATGTTCCGCAAAATAAAAATGTGAAAGAAGGGGAGGAGGATCCCAGTTGACTGACGAGGTCAATCGGGAAGCCAAAATGGCATTTAGTTGCCTGACCAAAACCGAGGAAACTGTTATTGGACGAAAGTCTTGCGGACGATTTGCCGTCACCGTCTTCGGAATGAAAACGGTTCTGGCCAGTCGGATAGGTTGGGGTATGTTGCCGCACCATAGAATTAGGTTCATTATGCGTAGCATAATACCTGTTGGAATACTCCTAGCAGTCTTAGGAGATATCCCATCAGGCCCTGGAGAGGAAGATAATTTCACTTTATTAACCCTTAGGTATGTGCTGTAATAGCGGACCATACTTTTTCAAGCGAATGTTCCAAGTGGAACATGGCGTTATCGCAAGAGCAAGTGCTGGGTTGTGACATTACTTCCCTCCAATATGGCTCCATAATTTCTCGGTTTGGCAATACCGACTCATCAGCTCCATCTAGCAAGGATTTTATGCATCTCCCGTTATGCTTGTCCCAGTTACGTTGCACTGCTGCGTACTGTTGTCTCCTTAATTGTCTTCTATTGCGAGGTCTCCTAGGAGGTCTCGACAGTTCAACTTGCTTGGGTTTCGGAAAAATTTCCAGGAGATAAATGGACAAACGTTGGAGAGTGGTTTCCTTTCCTAAGTCAGGCGCACTATCTATGATAGATTGCAAGACCTCGGCTCTCCATCGGGGATTGACACAACAGGGCGGTAGCCCTGAAGTATCCGCAGGATTTCGCAGTTCGACTGTTGTGGTATCATGATTGGAGGCGCATCTGTTGTTGATACTCGGTCTCTTCGCTCGATTGAACTAGGGCGACGCTGTGTGGTATTTGGTTCCAATGCTTCTGGGGCGTGAGCAGCTTGCCCTCTGAGCTGTTCTAGTTTTGCCTTATATTCGCCCCTCTTCCGATAGCATTTGATTGCTTCGGAGCTACGGTGATTAAAAAATTCCGCTAGCTTCTTATTTGGATACCTCAAATTACCACTTGCTTCGAGCTCCAATTCCTTTCTCGCAAAAATACGTCTCTATATGGGTTTACATGTTGAGAGGGTTGGGTGGAAGGAAAAGATTGTCTAGGGGGAGGGAGGGTTTGGGGGTGGGGGGGGTGGGGGGCCTTAAGAGAGTCATAGTTACTCCCGCCGTTGACCCGCGCTTACTTGAATTTCTTCACTTTGACATTCAGAGCACTGGGCAGAAATCACATTGTGTCAACACCCGCTAGGGCCATCACAATGCTTTGTTTTAATTAGACAGTCGGATTCCCCAAGTCCGTGCCAGTTCTGAATTGATTGTTAATTGATAATCGTTCTAATTTAAAAGAACTAATTAAAATTAATTAGTATTCTTAAAAATTTTAGCAAGAAAGTTCCACAATTGGCTACGTAACTAAACTATCCGGGGAACAAATAACTATCATAAATGATAGAAACTCTATTTACCCAGAACGAGCACATAAACCATGTTATTGTTTCCCAATCAAGCCCGACTATCTCAATCTTCAGAGCCAATCCTTATCCCGAAGTTACGGATCTAATTTGCCGACTTCCCTTACCTACATTATTCTATCGACTAGAGACTCTTCACCTTGGAGACCAGCTGCGGATATTGGTACGGCCTGTTGAGAAGTTTGCGTATCCCCACCATAAATTTTCAAGGTCCGAGGAGAAAATATCGACACAACAGTATATGTCATGCTCTTCTAGCCCATCTACCATATCTCTCTGCGAAAGACTTCCATGGTAGTACGGCTATAAAACAGAAAAGAAAACTCTTCCGATACCTCTCGACGGCTTCTTTATGGTCGTTCCTGTTGCCAGGATGAGCACGAGGCCCATATTTAATAACAAACGGATACTCAACAGGTTACGGAATTGGAACCGTATTCCCTTTCGTTCAAAATTATTCAAGTGTTTTATATTTGCAATATATAGATTATTATGACTTTATTAACTTGAAAATTTTCGGCTTTCGCCTTGAACTTAGGACCGACTAACTCGTGATCAACCACTGTTCACACGAAACCCTTCTCCACTTCAGTCCTCCAAGGTCTCATTCGATTATTTGCTACTACCACCAAGATCTGTACCAATAGCGGCTCCATGCAGGCTTACGCCAAACACTTCTATGCACACCATTGTACCTTCCTACTCACTAAAGTTTCAAAATTTATATTATTAAATAATATAAATCATCTACTTTAGCGGTAATGTATAGGTATACAACTTAAGCGCCATCCATTTTAAGGGCTAGTTGCTTCGGCAGGTGAGTTGTTACACACTCCTTAGCGGATTTCGACTTCCATGATCACCGTCCTGCTGTTTTAAGCAACCAACGCCTTTCATGGTTTCTGTATGAGTTGTTAATTTGGGCACCGTAACATTACGTTTGGTTCATCCCACAGCGCCAGTTCTGCTTACCAAAAGTGGCCCACTGGGCACATTATATCATAACCTTAAACTTCATATCAAGAAAGTTAAGGTTCTTACCCATTTAAAGTTTGAGAATAGGTTAAGATCGTTTCGACCCTAAGGCCTCTAATCATTCGCTTTACCAGATAAGATTATTTTATATAACATTTAAATGCACCAGCTATCCTGAGGGAAACTTCGGAAGGAACCAGCTACTAGATGGTTCGATTGGTCTTTCGCCCCTATACTCAATTCTGACAATCGATTTGCACGTCAGAACTGTTTCGGTCTTCCATCAGGGTTTCCCCTGACTTCAACCTGATCAAGTATAGTTCACCATCTTTCGGGTCACAGCATATATGCTCAAGGTACGTTCTAGTTAGAGGTATAAATAATATAAATATTATTACACATAACTTTTTAGAACGCCCCGGGATTGTGTTAATTAACTATAAATAGTTAAAAAACTAATCCCATTATTAGTCAAGTTAATTATGCTATTAGGTTTATATCCCAATAACTTGCACATATGTTAGACTCCTTGGTCCGTGTTTCAAGACGGGTCCCGAAGGTATCCTGAATCTTTCGCATTGTTAATCATACAAGTGCATATAATAAACATAGAAAATCAATGATAATCATGCTATTATATAATTTTAAAAAAATTAACGCACTGTATTCATATAAATCTATCAACACTTTATCAAATTAATGACATTTATTTTATGTTAAATTGCAAGCAAAATAATTTAAATAAACTATAAGTCATATTTTATGATAAATTTGGTTTATATTAATAGATTACAATGTCCTTATATGGAAAAAATGCACACTATTATTATAATATTATTTAAATATTACAATTTTAATGATGAATTTTCCATAACGGATATTCAGGTTCATCGGGCTTAACCTCTAAGCAGTTTCACGTACTATTTAACTCTCTATTCAGAGTTCTTTTCAACTTTCCCTCACGGTACTTGTTTACTATCGGTCTCATGGTTATATTTAGTTTTAGATGGAGTTTACCACCCACTTAGTGCTGCACTATCAAGCAACACGACTCTTTGGAAACACCATCTAGTAATCATTAATGTTATACGGGCCTGGCACCCTCTATGGGTAAATGGCCTCATTTAAGAAGGACTTAAATCATTAATTTCTCATACTAGAATATTGATGCTCCATACACTGCATCTCACATTTGCCATAAAGACAAAGTGACTTAGTGCTGAACTATTTTCTTTTCGCTCGCCGCTACTAAGAAAATCCTTGTTAGTTTCTTTTCCTCCCCTAATTAATATGCTTAAATTCAGGGGGTAGTCCCATATGAGTTGAGGTTGTATATACACAAATATAAATATATAATTTTCTTTTATATATTGAAACCATTAATATATTTCTATTATGTGAAGAATAATAATATTTACTTAATTTTTTTTTTTTTCATAACAAATCATTAATAAGAGGCAATTCTAGATGAAAAAAAAAACATTTTTTTTTTTATGCTAGACATTCCTCAGTATTATAAGAATTGAAAATGAAATTAATATACATCTTCGTTTTTCTCATACTTGAGAGATAATGTGTTTCATTTATAATTAATATTATGAAAATTTATTATATTAAATATAAAAATTTCCAATAATATACCATGTGTTTTAAAATTTTATAAAAATATTAAAACAACTTATTGAGCATAGTCTTACAACCCTCAACCATATGTAGTCCAAGCAGCACTCTAAAATAAATTAAAGTACCATAACAGCATGGACTGCGATATGCGTTCAAAATGTCGATGTTCATGTGTCCTGCAGTTCACACGATGACGCACAGTTTGCTGCGTTCTTCATCGACCCATGAGCCGAGTGATCCACCGCTTAGAGTGAATATATTTAGTTTTTATTTCATTACGTCATTAAAATTTTTATTGAAAGAAATTAAAAATACACCATTTTACTGGCATATATCAATTCCTTCAATAAATTCTTTATCCCAATATAATGCTGCGAAATGTCTTAGTTTTACATAATTGATTGCATACTGGTGTTGTTGAATAATATATATTAAATTTTTGCATTATTGTATACGATCGACATATGTAAAACATTAACCTTTATAAACCAGGTACAACATTTTATTCTTGGGTTGTTGCTTTAACCATTGTATGCAAATAAACCAATAATAAGCAATACAATACGCAACGCGTGTACATTGTGGTACATATACACGCCGAAAAATAATAATGTTTTAATTTTGCATATTTAAGTTTTTATTTATATTGAATATAACAATATTATTTTTCGTATTTTTAAATTTGGTGTTATATATATATTTAATAACGGTTGGAACATACAATAATGATCCTTCCGCAGGTTCACCTACGGAAACCTTGTTACGACTTTTACTTCCTCTAAATAATCAAGTTCGGTCAACTTTTGCGAAACAACCGTAACACACAAGGCGTCACAGTGATCACGTCCGGAGACCTCACTAAATAATTCAATCGGTAGTAGCGACGGGCGGTGTGCACAAAGGGCAGGGACGTAATCAATGCGAGTTAATGACTCACACTTACTAGGAATTCCAAGTTCATGTGAACAGTTTCAGTTCACAATCCCAAGCATGAAAGTGGTTCAGCGGTTTACCCGGACCTCTCGGTCTAGGAAATACACGTTGATACTTTCATTGTAGCGCGCGTGCAGCCCAGGACATCTAAGGGCATCACAGACCTGTTATTGCTCAATCTCATTATTGCTAGACGCAATTTGTCCATTTAAGAAGCTAGTGTCCTTATAATGGGACAAACCAACAGGTACGGCTCCACTTATATAAACACATTCAAACACAATAAACATTTTACTGCCACCATGAATGAAGGCAATATAAGCTTCAACACCATAATCCTGAAGATATCTATTTAATATATTTGAGTCTCGTTCGTTATCGGAATTAACCAGACAAATCACTCCACGAACTAAGAACGGCCATGCACCACCACCCATAGATTCGAGAAAGAGCTATCAATCTGTCTTACACACTTATGTTCGGACCTGGTAAGTTTTCCCGTGTTGAGTCAAATTAAGCCGCAGGCTCCACTCCTGGTGGTGCCCTTCCGTCAATTCCTTTAAGTTTCAGCTTTGCAACCATACTTCCCCCGGAGCCCAAAAGCTTTGGTTTCCCGGGAAGCGACTGAGAGAGCCATAAAAGTAGCTACACCCAATTGCTAGCTGGCATCGTTTATGGTTAGAACTAGGGCGGTATCTGATCGCCTTCGAACCTCTAACTTTCGTTCTTGATTAATGAAAACATCTTTGGCAAATGCTTTCGCTTAAGTTAGTCTTACGACGGTCCAAGAATTTCACCTCTCGCGTCGTAATACTAATGCCCCCAAACTGCTTCTATTAATCATTACCTCTTGATCTGAAAACCAATGAAAGCAGAACAGAGGTCTTATTTCATTATCCCATGCACAGAATATTCAGGCATTTGAAGCCTGCTTTAAGCACTCTAATTTGTTCAAAGTAATTGTACCGGCCCACAATAACACTCGATGAAGAGCACTAATGCAGGTTTTTAAATAGGAGGAATATATAAAAAAATACAAGTACTTAATTATATATAAGAACTCCACCGATAATACGCTTACATACATAAAGGTATAGTACTAACTACAATTGTAAGTTGTACTACCCGTATGAAGCACAAGTTCAACTACGAACGTTTTAACCGCAACAACTTTAATATACGCTATTGGAGCTGGAATTACCGCGGCTGCTGGCACCAGACTTGCCCTCCAATTGGTCCTTGTTAAAGGATTTAAAGTGTACTCATTCCAATTACAGGGCCTCGGATATGAGTCCTGTATTGTTATTTTTCGTCACTACCTCCCCGAGCTGGGAGTGGGTAATTTACGCGCCTGCTGCCTTCCTTAGATGTGGTAGCCGTTTCTCAGGCTCCCTCTCCGGAATCGAACCCTGATTCCCCGTTACCCGTTGCAACCATGGTAGTCCTAGATACTACCATCAAAAGTTGATAGGGCAGACATTTGAAAGATCTGTCGTCGGTACAAGACCATACGATCTGCATGTTATCTAGAGTTCAACCAATATAACGATCAAATGATCGCTTGGTTTTAGCCTAATAAAAGCACACGTCCCAAAAGATCCGTGTTTTAATTGCATGTATTAGCTCTAGAATTACCACAGTTATCCAAGTAACTGTTAACGATCTAAGGAACCATAACTGATATAATGAGCCTTTTGCGGTTTCACTTTTAATTCGTGTGTACTTAGACATGCATGGCTTAATCTTTGAGACAAGCATATAACTACTGGCAGGATCAACCAGAATAATGTTATTTATTTATTATATGTACTGTTGATAAATATATCAAACAGACATATTAGATTTGATTTGATTTTAAATGATACTTGACAATTTAATATATTTTTGAATAAAACAATAATATATATATATAAATTAGTTTTCATTTATTTTCGACGAATATGGCAATAATTTAATTGCACACATTTTCGTTCATTGACTTATTTATTCATTAAATTTAATATATAATTATAAATTTCGTTCAAGAATATTTTTATTTTTTCACCTACATAATATATAATCACATTTCCATTTATTTAATTTATTCAATATATATATTTGAAATAAATAATTGTATTTCGATAGTAAATTCATAATTTACTTTAGTTTATTATTAATATAACAAATGTATTGTTAATTATATATTAAGCAAAAGTCATCAACGAACTTTAATAGGTTGGTTTTTTTTTATTTTTTTTTTATTTTTACATAACAAAGAATGTATGCTGAAAAAGAAATAATAACTTGCATTTATAAGGTATTTACAGAATTCGCAAACAGGGAAGCCATTGAAAATAAAATAAATCCAGTGAAACTTTTATTTACGAATTCTGGGGATAAGCGTTAACGATAAATCCGGAACCAATTAATATGTAATATAAATTAAATACATAGAGCTTGGCAAGTTCCCTCATTATCTAAAATAGATAAGTAATGCCGCCGCCAAGTTATAATTGCGACACACTAATCATATATAGGGTAATTGTTATAATATAATAATTTACTATAACAAGTAATGAACATCAACTGTCCATTATGAGTAGGTTTTGTGCCACGTTTTCTATAAATCGACCATTTATGACCGAGGGTACCACTCACGTAACAATTTTCGTATGTATTTTTAAAAATACCTTAAGACTTCATAATTTTATATAAATAAATAGACATTGCCGATATTAAATGTATTAAATCATATGAATATGATATATGTACATTTACTTCATTTAATATACCAACGCTCGACATCACACCACACATAGAGGTTTTTTGCCACGTTTTCTGTAAGTCGCGCAGTTATGAAGGAAGGTACCACTCACGTAACAATTTTCGTATGTATTTTTAAAAATACCTTAAGACTTCATACTTTTATATAAATAAATAGACATTGCCGATATTAAATGTATTAAATCATATGAATATGATATATGTACATTTACTTCATTTAATATACCAACGCTCGACATCACACCACACATAGAGGTTTTTTGCCACGTTTTCTGTAAGTCGCGCAGTTATGAAGGAAGGTACCACTCACGTAACAATTTTCATATGTATTTTTAAAAATACCTTAAGACTTCATACTTTTATATAAATAAATAGACATTGCCGATATTAAATGTATTAAATCATATGAATATGATATATGTACATTTACTTCATTTAATATACCAACGCTCGACATCACACCACATATATAGGTTTTTTGCCACGTTTTCTGTAAGTCGCGCAGTTATGAAGGAAGGTACCACTCACGTAACAATTTTCATATGTATTTTTAAAAATACCTTAAGACTTCATACTTTTATATAAATAAATAGACATTGCCGATATTAAATGTATTAAATCATATGAATATGAGATATTTACTTTTAATTCATTTAATATACCAACGCTCGACATCACACCACATATATAGGTTTTGTGCCACGTTTTCTATAAGTCGCGCAGTTATGAAGGAAAATACCATTTAACTAACAATTTAATATAAGAAATTTTCATTTAATATTGAATTCAATAGTATATGAAATTTTCATTTAATATTCAATTCAATAGTATATGAAATTTTCATTTAATATAATTCAATAGTATATGAAATTTCATTTAATATTCAATAGTATATGAAATTTTCATTTAATATTCAATTCAATAGTATATGAAATTTTCATTTAATATTCAATAGTATATGAAATTTTCATTTAATATTCAATTCAATAGTATATGAAATTTTCATTTAATATTTAATAATATTTTTTTTTTTTTTTTTTTTTATTCAATAGTATATGAAATTTTCATTTAATATTCAATTCAATAATATATGAAATTTTCATTTAATATTCAATAATATATGGAATTTTTATTTAATATTCAATTCAATAATATTTTATATGAAATTTTCATTTAATATTCAATAGTATATGAAATCTTCATTTAATATTCAATAATATATGAAAATTTCATTTAATATTCAATAACATATGAAATTTTTATTTAATATTCAATAGTATATGAAATTTTCATTTTATATTCAATAACATATGAAAATTTCATTTAATATTCAATAACATATGAAATTTTCATTTAATATTCAATAACATATGAAATTTTCATTTAATATTCAATAACATATGAAATTTGCATTTAATATTCAATTCAATAATATATGAAATTTTCATTTAATATTCAATAATATATGAAATTTCCATTTAATATTCAATAACATATGAAATTTTCATTTAATATTCAATTCAATAATATATGAAATTTTCATTTAATATTTAATTCAATAGTATATGAAATTTTCATTTAATATTCAATAACATATGAAATTTTCATTTAATATTCAATAACATATGAAATTTTCATTTAATATTCAATAACATATGAAATTTTCATTTAATATTCAATTCAATAATATATGAAATTTTCATTTAATATTCAATAATATATGAAATTTCCATTTAATATTCAATAACATATGAAATTTCCATTTAATATTCAATTCAATAATATATGAAATTTTCATTTAATATTCAATTTTCATATGTATTATTTTAGTGTAATATTTAATAAATATATTAAATTATTTAATATTGAGATATTTTAATTTATTTCATATAATTTATATATATAAATATTTATTTTTATATTATTTTATATGCTCGAAGAAATTTGTTTAATATATTTTTATGTTTTGTTCATTATTAGTAAATTAACCAATCACATCACTTCATAAACACTTATGTTCGGACTTAGTGAATTTTCGCCGTGTTGTTGAAATCCCCAAAAATAGTGTGCCTTTTTCCGTCAATTCCTTTTAATTTCAGTTTTTGCAATCATATAATATAATTCCCACTGAAGCATGATATGAGAGAGCTACTCACACTCATGTACACTCAATTGCTTGCCGACAATTGAATATTGGTTAGAGGACTAAAGCGGTATCCAAAATTGCCTTTGAAAATCCATATGGATTATGGGATTTAGATATATTTGATAAAAAAGTGTTTATACTTTGTTTTCTTATATTTATATCTGATAAATATAATATTATCTGCAGGCTTCACTACTTGGTGGTGCCTTTCCGTCAATTCCTTTTAATTTCAGCTTTTGCAATCTCATATATGTATACTTCCCTATGAAGCTACTGAGAAAGCTATATATGACAATTTTTTATGGTTAGAACTAGCGGGCGGCGATATCGAATTGTCTTTATATATCTATATGGATTATTGGATATACATATATTTGATGAAAAAGTAGTGTATATACTTTATTTTCTGATATATCTGATAAATATAATATTGTTTGCTGGCTTCACTACTTGGTGGTGCCTTTCCGTGAATTCCTTTTAATTTCAGCTTTTGCAATCTCATATATGTATACTTCCCTATGAAGCAACTGAGAAAGCTATACAGGTGGTTGTTATGTAATGTACACTCGATTGTTGGCCGATAATTTGTATATGGTTAGAACTAGGGCGGCGGTGTTATCTGACTGATATATTAACAACATGTTAAATATTTATAATTTTTAATATACTTTAAATCAATATATAATTTTCATTAATATGATTATAAATAAATAATTTATCTCATATTATATCATTATTTTGGTCAATATTAGGATTTTCAAGAAGTCCATTTTATATTCGTCACTAAAAATATGACATGTCAATTGGATACCCGTGCCTGGGCGGTGGCACATTTTGGTTGCAAAATTCTTTTCTGCATACCATTTAATAATATAATATAATATAATATAATATAATATAATAATGGGAAAACCATTATTATAATTATATTCGAATCATCAAGCAAAGGATAAGCTTCAGTGGATCGCAGTATGGCAGCTGCTCAACCACTTACAACACCTTGCCTGTTACAAAAGTCGTTTACAATTGATTCTAGGCTTTGTCATTGTATTAAATAATGTTTTAATAAGTAACTAGCGCGGCATCAGGTGATCGAAGATCCTCCCAATTTACTATGTCACAAATAACATTGGCATCACATCCATTGTCGTTTATAAAATAAACTTTTAATGGTTTAGAAGCCATACAATGCAAATTGCCCCTTATTTATCATTGCAGTCCAGCACGGATACGACCTTAGAGGCGTTCAGGCATAATCCAACGGACGTAGCGTCATACCACTGTTCGCTCGAACAAGTATTGTGCCATTGGTCCGTACCTGCGGTTCCTCTCGTACTACGCAGGAATGCTGTCGCAACAACGTTTTGTCATTAGTAGGGTAAAACTAACCTGTCTCACGACGGTCTAAACCCAGCTCACGTTCCCTTGCATGGGTGAACAATCCAACGCTTGGTGAATTTTGCTTCACAATGATAGGAAGAGCCGACATCGAAGGATCAAAAAGCGACGTCGCTATGAACGCTTGGCCGCCACAAGCCAGTTATCCCTATGGTAACTTTTCTGACACCTCTTGTTAAAAACTCTTTAAACCAAAAGGATCGATAGGCCGAGCTTTTGCTGTCCCTGTGTGTACTGAACACCGAGATCAAGTCAGCATTTGCCCTTTTGCTCTATGTGTGGTTTCTGTCCGCACTGAGCTGGCCTTGGGACACCTCCGTTATTATTTGAGAGATGTACCGCCCCAGTCAAACTCCCTACCTGGCAATGTCCTTGAATTGGATCATACCTGAGTAATTGGAGTTATACCAAAAATTTCAAATTGAAAATACATAAATGCATTCTCTCATTAAAGAATTTGTTTGCGATTATATAACAAACTCGTGATACTTTGATCAAGAAGCTTGCATCAAAACCCAATACCATAAGATATAATAAATATATCCGTATAATGGCTAGGAAATGATACACGTTCCATTTAATCAAGTAAGTAAGGAAACAATAAGAGTAGTGGTATTTCATTGACGATATTAAACACAAGGAAAAATATCTCCCACTTATTCTACACCTCTTATGTCTCCTTACACTGCCAGATTAGAGTCAAGCTCAAAAGGGTCTTCTTTCCCCGCTAATTATTCCAAGCCCGTTCCCTTGGCTGTGGTTTCGCTAGATAGTAGATAGGGACAGTAGGAATCTCGTTAATCCATTGGGGCATTTGGCTATTTTTTTTTTTTTTTTTTTTTTTGATCGCCAAGGTAGGGAAATCTTCGAAAGATACTAGGTTCTCCTAGCATGCACGATTCACTGCTTCTTCAGAAAATCCTCACGGTGGAAATTCTACAGGTACGTACTAAAACCCTCCTCGTGTTTTCCACTTGTGCGATGTTTGTACCTTTGATGTTATGCCAAGGTAGCAAGCAAATAATGAACCAGGTATTTGGTCAAGTCCAAGCTCGAGAGTATCCGCAATAATGCATGAACTGTTTAAAGCACAGTAATCCTCCTTTCACTACTCTGACACTGATGATATTGCTATCACCGGTGATGAGGAGATCCTTCGCAATCAATCGTTTAACCGACTGACCGCTCCAAATTCCTCTCCAGTTGAGTGTTGGGAGTGGAACTCGATGTACCAGTCACTCCAAAAATTCGCCGCAATTCCGTAGTACGTCCTGTCTGTCATACTTTCGACTTTACGCTGATGCGCATCATCTAAGGAAAGTCCGTCTGTCACAACCTGTGCGTCAATCACATAAGCGTGATTCTGTCGGATAGCCACAGGTCAGGTTTATTTAATTCGGTCTCGCACTGAAGACTTGGTTCAACATGACGACGTAGCCTTTCCGCTCAGTCCCCGCTTGAGGGCATTTACTACGCGTTGTGTCTAACTATCCGCCTCCCGTGCGTACGATAGATTGTGCAAGATGTGGTTTGTTGTCTCGGGAGCATCACATCCTGCACGACACGTCTCCCCAATTGTGCTTCCCTCGTGTACGAGACTTCGAGGGTAGGGATTTATCCTCAGCTTAATTCCGTTTAAATATTCCTTTCTGTTACCAAACGGTGGGCTGAAAAATCATGTTGCTGGCGAAAATGTCCAGCTTCACGGAGACGTACATCAACAGAATGTGCAACTGTTTGCCCAGTACGAATCTATTCTGCACGAGTGAGAGCTACCAATTCCGTAGTAATCTATCCCGGGCCCTTTGCATCTCGTCGTCAATGAAGGAGTGGTACTGGATTGCTGAGGTGAGGCCATTTGATATTGCTCAATCGTTTCAGACGTAGATGGGGTCATCGTAATGATGGAATGAGAAAAGTGTGGGGGGTGGAAGAAAGAGAAGTAGTGGGAGATTAGATTCTAAGGTAGATGTAAATGTTAGTTTTTAGAACGTATGTATAAGGGTTAGTTGTGATAGAGTTGTGGGATAAGGACGTTGAGGGAAAAATTGTTGTGGTTTAGAGGGGGAGAAATGTAATAGTTGACGAAGTGTGGTGGATGAAAAGGATGATTAAACTGATGCTAGATATATTTTGTGGTTAGTGAAGGAATGGGAGTACAGACGGTTCAACGAGTATTTGTGGTGTTAATATGAAGTGAAATTATAGGTTAAGGGTGAGTAGAGATAAGATCGACGGTGATGTTTTTGAAGGATTGGAGTTTCGAAACAAATTTGAGCGGTTTGTATGGATTTCGATTTGGATATAGGAGAAAAAGTTATAGTTGAATAGTTAGGAGAAAAGGGTGTTGTGGGGGCATTGATTTTTATAGGTGGTACGTTTTTAGTAGTATTGGGGAAAGGTGGAGGGGGGGGTAGTTGATGACGAGGTAATGGGAAGCCAAAATGGATTTAGTTGTGACAAAAGAGGAAATGTTATTGGAGAAAGTTGGGAGATTTGGTAGTTTGGAATGAAAGGTGGGTGGATAGGTTGGGGTATGTTGAATAGAATAGGTTATTATGGAGATAATAGTTGGATAAAGTTTGGAGAATATAGGAGAGGAAGAAATTTATAATAGGTAGGGATAGATTTTTAGATGTTAGGGAATGGGTATAAGAGAGTGTGGGTTGTGAAAATTGATATTTTGTTTATTTAGAGGTTTTATTGTTGTTGTAGGGTGTTATGTGGGTGGTAGTAGTGGGTTGGAAGGAGAAAGAGGGAGGTGGGTTATGGGTACTAATTAGATGACGAGGCATTTGGCTACCTTAAGAGAGTCATAGTTACTCCCGCCGTTGACCCGCGCTTACTTGAATTTCTTCACTTTGACATTCAGAGCACTGGGCAGAAATCACATTGTGTCAACACCCGCTAGGGCCATCACAATGCTTTGTTTTAATTAGACAGTCGGATTCCCCAAGTCCGTGCCAGTTCTGAATTGATTGTTAATTGATAATCGTTCTAATTTAAAAGAACTAATTAAAATTAATTAGTATTCTTAAAAATTTTAGCAAGAAAGTTCCACAATTGGCTACGTAACTAAACTATCCGGGGAACAAATAACTATCATAAATGATAGAAACTCTATTTACCCAGAACGAGCACATAAACCATGTTATTGTTTCCCAATCAAGCCCGACTATCTCAATCTTCAGAGCCAATCCTTATCCCGAAGTTACGGATCTAATTTGCCGACTTCCCTTACCTACATTATTCTATCGACTAGAGACTCTTCACCTTGGAGACCAGCTGCGGATATTGGTACGGCCTGTTGAGAAGTTTGCGTATCCCCACCATAAATTTTCAAGGTCCGAGGAGAAAATATCGACACAACAGTATATGTCATGCTCTTCTAGCCCATCTACCATATCTCTCTGCGAAAGACTTCCATGGTAGTACGGCTATAAAACAGAAAAGAAAACTCTTCCGATACCTCTCGACGGCTTCTTTATGGTCGTTCCTGTTGCCAGGATGAGCACGAGGCCCATATTTAATAACAAACGGATACTCAACAGGTTACGGAATTGGAACCGTATTCCCTTTCGTTCAAAATTATTCAAGTGTTTTATATTTGCAATATATAGATTATTATGACTTTATTAACTTGAAAATTTTCGGCTTTCGCCTTGAACTTAGGACCGACTAACTCGTGATCAACCACTGTTCACACGAAACCCTTCTCCACTTCAGTCCTCCAAGGTCTCATTCGATTATTTGCTACTACCACCAAGATCTGTACCAATAGCGGCTCCATGCAGGCTTACGCCAAACACTTCTATGCACACCATTGTACCTTCCTACTCACTAAAGTTTCAAAATTTATATTATTAAATAATATAAATCATCTACTTTAGCGGTAATGTATAGGTATACAACTTAAGCGCCATCCATTTTAAGGGCTAGTTGCTTCGGCAGGTGAGTTGTTACACACTCCTTAGCGGATTTCGACTTCCATGATCACCGTCCTGCTGTTTTAAGCAACCAACGCCTTTCATGGTTTCTGTATGAGTTGTTAATTTGGGCACCGTAACATTACGTTTGGTTCATCCCACAGCGCCAGTTCTGCTTACCAAAAGTGGCCCACTGGGCACATTATATCATAACCTTAAACTTCATATCAAGAAAGTTAAGGTTCTTACCCATTTAAAGTTTGAGAATAGGTTAAGATCGTTTCGACCCTAAGGCCTCTAATCATTCGCTTTACCAGATAAGATTATTTTATATAACATTTAAATGCACCAGCTATCCTGAGGGAAACTTCGGAAGGAACCAGCTACTAGATGGTTCGATTGGTCTTTCGCCCCTATACTCAATTCTGACAATCGATTTGCACGTCAGAACTGTTTCGGTCTTCCATCAGGGTTTCCCCTGACTTCAACCTGATCAAGTATAGTTCACCATCTTTCGGGTCACAGCATATATGCTCAAGGTACGTTCTAGTTAGAGGTATAAATAATATAAATATTATTACACATAACTTTTTAGAACGCCCCGGGATTGTGTTAATTAACTATAAATAGTTAAAAAACTAATCCCATTATTAGTCAAGTTAATTATGCT
>JAWNOQ010000053.1:45000-62500 GCA_035045865.1 Drosophila austrosaltans
ATAAATAAATAGACATTGCCGATATTAAATGTATTAAATCATATGAATATGATATATGTACATTTACTTCATTTAATATACCAACGCTCGACATCACACCACACATAGAGGTTTTTTGCCACGTTTTCTGTAAGTCGCGCAGTTATGAAGGAAGGTACCACTCACGTAACAATTTTCGTATGTATTTTTAAAAATACCTTAAGACTTCATAATTTTATATAAATAAATAGACATTGCCGATATTAAATGTATTAAATCATATGAATATGATATATGTACATTTACTTCATTTAATATACCAACGCTCGACATCACACCACACATAGAGGTTTTTTGCCACGTTTTCTGTAAGTCGCGCAGTTATGAAGGAAGGTACCACTCACGTAACAATTTTCATATGTATTTTTAAAAATACCTTAAGACTTCATACTTTTATATAAATAAATAGACATTGCCGATATTAAATGTATTAAATCATATGAATATGATATATGTACATTTACTTCATTTAATATACCAACGCTCGACATCACACCACATATATAGGTTTTTTGCCACGTTTTCTGTAAGTCGCGCAGTTATGAAGGAAGGTACCACTCACGTAACAATTTTCATATGTATTTTTAAAAATACCTTAAGACTTCATACTTTTATATAAATAAATAGACATTGCCGATATTAAATGTATTAAATCATATGAATATGAGATATTTACTTTTAATTCATTTAATATACCAACGCTCGACATCACACCACATATATAGGTTTTGTGCCACGTTTTCTATAAGTCGCGCAGTTATGAAGGAAAATACCATTTAACTAACAATTTAATATAAGAAATTTTCATTTAATATTGAATTCAATAGTATATGAAATTTTCATTTAATATTCAATTCAATAGTATATGAAATTTTCATTTAATATTCAATAGTATATGAAATTTTCATTTAATATTCAATTCAATAATATATGAAATTTCCATTTAATATTCAATAGTATATGAAATTTTCATTTAATATTCAATTCAATAGTATATGAAATTTTCATTTAATATTCAATTCAATAGTATATGAAATTTTCATTTAATATTCAATTCAATAATATATGAAATTTTCATTTAATATTTAATAATATATGGAATTTTTATTTAATATTCAATTCAATAATATATGAAATTTTCATTTAATATTCAATAGTATATGAAATCTTCATTTAATATTCAATAATATATGAAAATTTCATTTAATATTCAATAACATATGAAATTTTTATTTAATATTCAATAGTATATGAAATCTTCATTTAATATTCAATTCAATAATATATGAAATTTTCATTTAATATTCAATAGTATATGAATTTTTTATTTATAGTATATGAAATTTTCATTTAATATTGAATAGTATATGAAATTTTCATTTAATATTCAATTCAATAGTATATGAAATTTTCATTTAATATTGAATAGTATATGAAATTTTCATTTAATATTGAATAGTATATGAAATTTTCATTTAATATTCAATCAATATATATGAAATTTTCATTTAATATTCAATAACATATGAAAATTTCATTTAATATTTTAATAATATATGAAATTTTCATTTAATATTCAATAACATATGAAATTTTCATTTAATATTCAATAGTATATGAAATTTTCATTTAATATTCAATTCAATAATATATGAAATTTTCATTTAATATTCAATAATATATGAAATTTTCATTTAATATTCAATTCAATAATATATGAAATTTTCATTTAATATTGAATAGTATATGAAATTTTCATTTAATATTCAATTCAATAGTATATGAAATTTTCATTTAATATTCAATAACATATGAAAATTTCATTTAATTATTCAATAATATATGAAATTTTCATTTAATATTCAATTCAATAATATATGAAATTTTCATTTAATATTCAATAATATATGAAATTTCCATTTAATATTCAATAACATATGAAATTTTCATTTAATATTCAATTCAATAATATATGAAATTTCCATTTAATATTCAATAGTATATGAAATTTTCATTTAATATTATTCAATAGTATATGAAATCTTCATTTAATATTCAATAATATATGAAAATTTCATTTAATATTCAATAACATATGAAATTTTTATTTAATATTCAATAGTATATGAAATTTTCATTTTATATTCAATAACATATGAAAATTTCATTTAATATTCAATAACATATGAAATTTTCATTTAATATTCAATAACATATGAAATTTTCATTTAATATTCAATAACATATGAAATTTGCATTTAATATTCAATTCAATAATATATGAAATTTTCATTTAATATTCAATAATATATGAAATTTCCATTTAATATTCAATAACATATGAAATTTTCATTTAATATTCAATTCAATAATATATGAAATTTTCATTTAATTTTTATATTTTTATTTCAATAATATATGAAATTTTATTTATATTCAATAGTATATGAAATTTTCATTTAATATTCAATAATATATGAAATTTTCATTTAATATTCAATAACATATGAAATTTTTATTTAATATTCAAAATATGAAATTTTCATTTAATATTCAATTCAATAATATATAAATTTTCATTTATATTCAATATATTTTTTATATATGAAATTTCCATTTAATATTCAATAACATATGAAATTTCCATTTAATATTCAATTCAATAATATATGAAATTTTCATTTAATATTCAATTTTCATATGTATTATTTTAGTGTAATATTTAATAAATATATTAAATTATTTAATATTGAGATATTTTAATTTATTTCATATAATTTATATATATAAATATTTATTTTTATATTATTTTATATGCTCGAAGAAATTTGTTTAATATATTTTTATGTTTTGTTCATTATTAGTAAATTAACCAATCACATCACTTCATAAACACTTATGTTCGGACTTAGTGAATTTTCGCCGTGTTGTTGAAATCCCCAAAAATAGTGTGCCTTTTTCCGTCAATTCCTTTTAATTTCAGTTTTTGCAATCATATAATATAATTCCCACTGAAGCATGATATGAGAGAGCTACTCACACTCATGTACACTCAATTGCTTGCCGACAATTGAATATTGGTTAGAGGACTAAAGCGGTATCCAAAATTGCCTTTGAAAATCCATATGGATTATGGGATTTAGATATATTTGATAAAAAAGTGTTTATACTTTGTTTTCTTATATTTATATCTGATAAATATAATATTATCTGCAGGCTTCACTACTTGGTGGTGCCTTTCCGTCAATTCCTTTTAATTTCAGCTTTTGCAATCTCATATATGTATACTTCCCTATGAAGCTACTGAGAAAGCTATATATGACAATTTTTTATGGTTAGAACTAGCGGGCGGCGATATCGAATTGTCTTTATATATCTATATGGATTATTGGATATACATATATTTGATGAAAAAGTAGTGTATATACTTTATTTTCTGATATATCTGATAAATATAATATTGTTTGCTGGCTTCACTACTTGGTGGTGCCTTTCCGTGAATTCCTTTTAATTTCAGCTTTTGCAATCTCATATATGTATACTTCCCTATGAAGCAACTGAGAAAGCTATACAGGTGGTTGTTATGTAATGTACACTCGATTGTTGGCCGATAATTTGTATATGGTTAGAACTAGGGCGGCGGTGTTATCTGACTGATATATTAACAACATGTTAAATATTTATAATTTTTAATATACTTTAAATCAATATATAATTTTCATTAATATGATTATAAATAAATAATTTATCTCATATTATATCATTATTTTGGTCAATATTAGGATTTTCAAGAAGTCCATTTTATATTCGTCACTAAAAATATGACATGTCAATTGGATACCCGTGCCTGGGCGGTGGCACATTTTGGTTGCAAAATTCTTTTCTGCATACCATTTTAATATAATATAATATAATATAATATAATATAATAATGGGAAAACCATTATTATAATTATATTCGAATCATCAAGCAAAGGATAAGCTTCAGTGGATCGCAGTATGGCAGCTGCTCAACCACTTACAACACCTTGCCTGTTACAAAAGTCGTTTACAATTGATTCTAGGCTTTGTCATTGTATTAAATAATGTTTTAATAAGTAACTAGCGCGGCATCAGGTGATCGAAGATCCTCCCAATTTACTATGTCACAAATAACATTGGCATCACATCCATTGTCGTTTATAAAATAAACTTTTAATGGTTTAGAAGCCATACAATGCAAATTGCCCCTTATTTATCATTGCAGTCCAGCACGGATACGACCTTAGAGGCGTTCAGGCATAATCCAACGGACGTAGCGTCATACCACTGTTCGCTCGAACAAGTATTGTGCCATTGGTCCGTACCTGCGGTTCCTCTCGTACTACGCAGGAATGCTGTCGCAACAACGTTTTGTCATTAGTAGGGTAAAACTAACCTGTCTCACGACGGTCTAAACCCAGCTCACGTTCCCTTGCATGGGTGAACAATCCAACGCTTGGTGAATTTTGCTTCACAATGATAGGAAGAGCCGACATCGAAGGATCAAAAAGCGACGTCGCTATGAACGCTTGGCCGCCACAAGCCAGTTATCCCTATGGTAACTTTTCTGACACCTCTTGTTAAAAACTCTTTAAACCAAAAGGATCGATAGGCCGAGCTTTTGCTGTCCCTGTGTGTACTGAACACCGAGATCAAGTCAGCATTTGCCCTTTTGCTCTATGTGTGGTTTCTGTCCGCACTGAGCTGGCCTTGGGACACCTCCGTTATTATTTGAGAGATGTACCGCCCCAGTCAAACTCCCTACCTGGCAATGTCCTTGAATTGGATCATACCTGAGTAATTGGAGTTATACCAAAAATTTCAAATTGAAAATACATAAATGCATTCTCTCATTAAAGAATTTGTTTGCGATTATATAACAAACTCGTGATACTTTGATCAAGAAGCTTGCATCAAAACCCAATACCATAAGATATAATAAATATATCCGTATAATGGCTAGGAAATGATACACGTTCCATTTAATCAAGTAAGTAAGGAAACAATAAGAGTAGTGGTATTTCATTGACGATATTAAACACAAGGAAAAATATCTCCCACTTATTCTACACCTCTTATGTCTCCTTACACTGCCAGATTAGAGTCAAGCTCAAAAGGGTCTTCTTTCCCCGCTAATTATTCCAAGCCCGTTCCCTTGGCTGTGGTTTCGCTAGATAGTAGATAGGGACATAAAGTCGAATTTGTTTAACGTGGCGTGTACTCCTTAGGAGTTTACTACCACGGTACTCTAATATGCCGCATATGTGACATATGCCACACATGTGACATATAGTACAGCGGGCCGAAACAAAGCGCCGGCCAGCGCCCCTCAAAATTGCTGCAAATGCAACAATTTTTTGGTGCCGAATAAAATGCATGCTGTCGGACATGGCATTTCCCCTTGGCAAAGGGCGAGGCCTATCTAAAACCTCTGCTGGTCTATGGGTACAGCACCCGGTTGTTAAACGCAACTCCACGCTGAGCCAAAAGCTCTCCCCGCATTTGGGTATTAAACCACAGCCACTACGATCTCCCACAAGGGGGCCAACCACACTGGGCTAGTAATGGGCACTAGCCCATCCCGTAGTACCAAATTAACAGCTTTGGTCGGCTGTTCGCAGCCGAAGCTACTCGCCATTTTTGTTCACGACAAACACGGAATGGGTCATCCATCAGCTTACCCCATATGGGGCTCGCCTACCAGATTAAGGCGCTCTGGTTCGGCCTCGCAGTATGGGCCAAGTCCCATACTACTACCAGTTTTGGCCAATCATTGGCCCGGCACTGGCTGATCCTGGTTGGCTGCCAGTTGATACATCCCTCGCCGCCTCTTAAACGCCGCTCTCGCAAAGATCTCCAGATTCTCCAGCTGTTCTGGTGTCTCCAGGACCCGGGAAAAGTCCCAAAGGGCATTCTCCCTCCTCACACCAAGTCCGTCGAGGTCTCGCAGATCTGCATAGAGTGGGCAGGCAACTAAAACGTGCCGCCAGTCCTCGCACTCCGCACCGCATAAACACGCGGGCGTTGCACTCAGACTTCTCTGATGCAGAAACGCGTTCAGCGATCCATGGCCAGTCAGCAAGAATCCAGCGTGGAGGCCAAATCCTAGGTCTCTCCGGCTGAAAACGAAGCATACGTCCGGGATAAACTGATGAGTCGGTCGACCGTGCTCATCATCATCCCATCTGCGTTGCCACTCGCAGCACATATGCTCGTCCAGCATCGCCTTCATCTGCCTCCGATCCAGATTTGCCACATCCAGACCGAACAGCCAATCGCCTTCCTCCAGCGGGTGGGCACGCCTGATCTTGAAGTTGGTTGCCAAACGTCTGGCAACCAGATCCAATGGTGGAGCTCCAGCAAGTACCTGCAGTGCCACAGTGGACACCGTCCGGCATACCGCAAGGCATCCTAAGAGCATAACTCTTTGGCAGGAGATGAGGCGCCTCCTGGCACCCGACTCTCTCCTAACCGCGGAATACCACACCGAGGCACCAAACAGTGCACATGGCACCATGAGTCCAGCATAAATGGTGCGTCTTGCTCGAGGACTGAGTCCCCAGTCAACTCGTAGCACGCGACTCAATGCTCCGACGACTCCAACTAGCTTATTGCGCAGTCCCGCAATGTGCGGCTGAAAATTCAACCGCTCGCCAACTGTGATGCCAAGGTACCGGTACTCTCTGACGTAGCGTAGGCTTGCTCCTGCAAACCGTACCAGGGGCGGCCTCGTGTGGGCCAATCTCCCCTTAAGCAACATCATCGCCGACTTGCTGGTCGAAATCGAGACTCCGACCTCTGCTCCCCAGGCTCCCACGACGGACATCAGCTCCACTCCACGACGCTCCAGTTCGGCTCTCGACCTTCCCTCGACGAGAACCAGTAGATCATCCGCGTACGCGCTGAATGTACACAGGGGCTCCAGTCTCTGAAGCAGCACATCCATCATGGTGTTCCAAATGAATGGCCCACTGATGGATCCCTGTGGACATCCTCGAGTGACCTCCACGTCAACCTCTTCAGATCCGCTGGTCATCTTGGCTCTCCTGCCACTGAAGAAGCTTCTCCATAAGCTGGCTTCCTGGCATCCCGCGTCGATCAAGCGGCGCATCACAGCGCTCACTCAATGTTGTCGAAGGCACCCTTGAAGTCGATGAAAAGACCCAACACGTATACCGCCTGGCTGGCGGCAACGCTGGCCTTAACATGACTCCAGGCATCCTCAACACAGCGTCCAGGTCGAAAGCCGAATTGCCACCTATTTCCATCCGGGAGCACCTCCTTCATCCGATTCACCATGATTCCCTCCAACACCTTGCCAAATACTGGCAGCAAGCAGATACCCCGATAGGAAGCTGGGTCAGACCCATCCTTGTCGGGGCCCTTGAGTAGCGCCACTACACGAGGGCACTTCCACTCAAGGGGGAAATATCCCTCTGCTACACAGCGGGAAAGCAACGCGTGATGTGCTCGGGAATGGCACGCCACACTGCCTTGCAGATACCACCTGTGATGCCGTCCAATCCGGGAGAGCGCCTGCTCTTCAACCGGGCAACGCATGCTCCAACTTCGAAGGCTTCGAGAGCTGGTGCAGCTTCAGCCAAGATAGCAATGTCATCGCTCGCCTCCGCAACTGGAAAAAAGTTACGGAGGAGAAGACTCGCACAGTCGTGCCATGCAACGACCGGCCCGCTATCCGACCGAAGGCATCTCAGATCTGTGGATCGCTTTCGTCCTCGGCATATTCTGTAGACATGCCCCCATGGATCGTCCCTATGGTCTCCAACGAAGTTCCGCCAGTGTTCCTCCTTCGTCTTCAGGATGAGCTTCTTGAACTCGCGGACGGTTGCCCGCAGTTGAGTTGCCAGAAGCTGCGCAGAGTCATCGCTTCTACGCCGAGCATCCTGGAGCCTTCGCCTCAGTCTCCTGACCTCTCGGCGTTTGGTACTTAGATCCGTGGTCCACCCTTCACCTTTCCCACAGCTCTCAACGGTCTGCGGCCCAGCACCCTGTCGCACACAGACTGGACGACAAGGCGTAGTGCAGACACCGAGGAGTCCACGGCGAAATCCTGATATGCTCCAAGGGAAGGTGCTCCAAAATTTCCTCTACTAGGATTGAGTCGAACATTCGCCAGTTTGCATTAGCGAGCTTCCAGGACGGTACAGGAGCATATGTGCTCTCAACTGTATCTGGGGAAGGCGAAACAGCAACATTAATAATGTTGTGATCGCTCATCTCCCACTCGTCACACTCCAGTATCGTGGCCACGAGACGTGCTTTGAATGACGTGTATGTCTGTGGGGATGTAAGGGGAGAAGGGGGGATGCTCACCCCGTCCGTAGTTCAGTTGGCCACGATAACTATCGTGACGCTTACTGAACCACATAGGAGATACAGCATTCGCATCTAGGCAGAGGATGACCGGAGTACTGCTCGCCAGTAGCAGTACGGCATCCATGTACAACAGATCCGTCGTTGTCAAATCAGCATGTGCATGGCAGTACAGCGAGGTTAGGAAAAATGAGCCAAATTTTCCAGAGACCCTCACACATACTCCAGCCTCGGTGGTTAGCGACTCAACCAGTAGGCAGGTGACATCTGGATCGTCGACGATGACGGCAGCGTTTCTCCTGTGTCCCTCATAGACTTTACTACCGAACACTCTCATCCCGGATGGGAATCCAGTGATCCGGCCGTTCCTGTCTGTATAGGGTCCTGCAGCAGCGCAAAGGGGTGGCCAGGACCACGCATACGTACACCGATATCGATGGACGCAAGGCGACCCCGGCCACAATTAGCTTGGATGAGACCAAACATATTAATGTCTAGCCTGCACCCTCGCCAACACCGCACCGTAAATCGGGCACGATCCCGAGAGCATTAGATGCCCCGAGGGTAGCCCTCTGAAGCGGCAATTCCGGCAGTCCACCGGATTTACACACTTCGCTGCAATGTGGCCAGTTTGTCCACACTGGCGACACACATCCTGTTTATACCGGCACTGGGACACCTTGTGATCGAATCCGACGCACCTATGACAAGCATAAGTACGTACGAGCGGTCGGCAACGGTAAGAAAACCACTCGATATAGACCTTACCGGTCTTCTCGAGTACAGCCAGCGCTTTCTCGTCCACTTCAAGCGTCAAATTAACTTTGGCGCCATCAGTGACGGACCAAGGCTTCGTCTCCAAGTGCACAGCCTTCAGAAATTCCGCTTCCGTCATCGATCCATCGAAGTTCTTCGCAAAGAGTCCTCCATAAATTTCTCCGGGGAGATGATGGTGTCCACTTCCATCACCGACACCTTTGGCCTGGCGGATTTACTTTGTTGGACTTTTAATCCAACCTCTGCGAACTTCTTGTTCGCCACCACGCGCTTCATCTCATTCACCGAAGGCGTACGGATGACAGCGCCGCCGCGCTTTAGCTCCCGCACCTCGTGGACACGCACGCCCAGCGATGGTGCGACCTCCTTCATCACCCGCTCGGCCACCTGCTTACCCGACTCGCTCGGGTCCCGACTCGTGACCACCGCGGACCACGTCTCAACTGGTTGTTGAACCGTGGAGCGGCGATCGGACTCCTGGGACGGGGAAGCGGGGGCAGCGGTGCTGGTGACAGCGGGGAAAGAGGTGGTAGGTGCCAGGTGTGAGGAGCGGGAGTAGGAGTGTGGTGCGGGCGGTCCACCCGAGAGACTCTCCACAAGGCGTTCCTCACGGCCAGAGACATCGCCAGTCCTCCAGACGCTTGATGGCCGCCGAGATCTCCCTTGCAGCCTTCGAGTCCACACCCACAATGGCATTGCGGGTGCCCTCTCCAGCAGCAGAGATCTCTGCCAGAATTGCCGACGTACCACCGGCCACAATGCGCCAAGCTGGGCACTGCGGGACAGCGGCAGCGACGCTCCAACAGCTGCGACGCCAGCAGAGGCAACGTCTGCGACGTCAGCAGCGGCAGCAGCAGCAGCAGCAGCGGCAGCAGAACGGCAGCGGTGCCTTTCGCTTAACCGGCTTGGCCGGCTTCACAAATTCTTCGGGGGGGCGGGGACGACTGAGGGCATGGACACGCTGTCCAACGCTACCCTCTTGGCAACCGACGGTTCATCAACCATCAGGTCCGGCACAGACGCTGTGCGGGCCTTGGCCTTGCGCCCCTTCTTACGGCTACCGACGGCGACCGAGCCAGCAAGGTCACCGACGATTCCGCGCCCGACTCCGCAACTGAATCCTCCACCGATTCAGCGACCGTGGAAACACTCACCATGCTGGCGGTGCTTCCACAACGGCTCTCCATGCCGTTCATTTGCCCTTGGCAAATCAAAAGTTTCTTACTGTTCTGTGCACTCACACACACACACACGAGCACAGTTTCACACGCACGTGAAAACTTGTAAACAAGGCACCGTTACACCGACGGCTAATCCACTTGTTTGTGAGAAACTGGTAAACACGTTACCGTTATAGCGCTGGGTTTTTTCCACGAAATATTTGAATTTTTTGAATAATTGGAGGACTGAAAAAGGAAGAGGAGGAGAGTAGATAGGGACAGTAGGAATCTCGTTAATCCATTCATGCGCGTCACTAATTAGATGACGAGGCATTTGGCTATTTTTTTTTTTTTTTTTTTTTTTTTTTGATCGCCAAGGTAGGGAAATCTTCGAAAGATACTAGGTTCTCCTAGCATGCACGATTCACTGCTTCTTCAGAAAATCCTCACGGTGGAAATTCTACAGCGCCTACGTACTAAAACCCTCCTCGTGTTTTCCACTTGTGCGATGTTTGTACCTTTGATGTTATGCCAAGGTAGCAAGCAAATAATGAACCAGGTATTTGGTCAAGTCCAAGCTCGAGAGTATCCGCAATAATGCATGAACTGTTTAAAGCACAGTAATCCTCCTTTCACTACTCTGACACTGATGATATTGCTATCACCGGTGATGAGGAGATCCTTCGCAATCAATCGTTTAACCGACTGACCGCTCCAAATTCCTCTCCAGTTGAGTGTTGCGGAGTGGAACTCGATGTCACCAGTCACTCCAAAAATTCGCCGCAATTCCGTACGTACGTCCTGTCTGTCATACCTTTCGACTTTACGCTGATGCGCATCATCTAAGGAAAGTCCGTCTGTCACAACCTGTGCGTCAATCACATAAGCGTGATTCTGTCGGATAGCCACCAGGTCAGGTTTATTTAATTCGGTCTCGCACTGAAGACTTGGTTCAACATGAACGACGTAGCCTTTCCGCTCAAGTCCCCGCTTGAGGGCATTTACTACGCCGTTGTGTCTAACTATCCGCCTCCCGTGCGTACGATAGCATTGCTGCAAGATGTGGTTTGTTGTCTCGGGAGCATCACATCCTGCACGACACCGTCTCCCCAATTCGTGCCTTCCCCTCGTTGTACGAGACTTCGAGGGTAGGGCATTTATCCTCAGCTTGATTCCGTTTAAATATTCCTTTCCTGTTACCAAACGCGTGGGCTGACAAACCCATCCATGTTGCTGGCGAAAATGTCCAGCTTCACGGAGACCGCTACCATCAACAGACATGTGCAACCTGTTTGCCCAGTACGAATCTATCTCTGCACGAGTGAGCAGCCTACCAATTCCCGCTAGTAATCTATCCCGGGCCCTTTGCATCTCGTCGTCAATGAAGGAGCTGGCTACCTCGGATTGCTCGAGGTGAGGCCATTTGATATTGCTCAATCGTTTCAGACGTAGCATCGGCGCTGTCCATCGTAATGATGGAATCCCGAGACCCCCACAAGTGTGGGGGGCGTGGAAGAAAGCTACTGACACGTCCAGTGGGAGATCTAGCCATCTCCTAACGGTAGATCGTACCAACCTGTCTAGTTTTCTCAGAACGCCTATCGTCACACTCCCAAGGGTTAGCTTGTGATAGAGTTGTGGGATAAGGACCGTCCTGAGGGCAAACAACTTCTGTTGTGGTTTCAGAGGGGCCCGAGACAATCGTAATAGCTTCGGACCGAAGTCGTCGGCTGGATCGAAACGAGCTCGCCCATCCGCATTAAACCTGATGCCTAGATACTTCCACTCTTCTGTGCGCTTCAGTGAAGGACACTCGCGCGAGCCTACACAAAAAGACCGCCGTTCAACGACAGTACATTTCTGCTTGGCCTGCCCCTTAATACTGACAGTGAAACACTTATCAGCGTTAAGGGTGAGTCCCACCGACGATAAGAAATCGACGGTGATGTCCAACAGTTTCTGAAGGCCCATTGGAGTTTCCGCAAAAAGCACCAAATCATCTGCGAACGCTGCCGCGTTTGTAATGGCATTTCCGACTTTGGCACCAACCCTATCAGGAAAAGACCTAAGCAACCGTAATTAGTGAATGTAGGGAAAGGGTGTGGTGGAGGGAGTGTTGAGTGGTCGCCGCCTGTAAACTTCCGTAGTAGGATAAGGGGTGGAGGGTGTTGTTCTGCTTGGTGGGACAGAGTAAATGCTTTGTACAAGTGTGAAGGGTTTGATGTTCCCGAATTAATAACCTGTGGCGGGGGGGGGCGGATCCCAGTTGACTGACGAGGTCAATCGGGAAGCCAAAATGGCATTTAGTTGCCTGACCAAAACCGAGGAAACTGTTATTGGACGAAAGTCTTGCGGACGATTTGCCGTCACCGTCTTCGGAATGAAAACGGTTCTGGCCAGTCGGATAGGTTGGGGTATGTTGCCGCACCATAGAATTAGGTTCATTATGCGTAGATAATACCTGTTGGAATACTCCTAGCAGTCTTAGGAGATATCCCATCAGGCCCTGGAGAGGAAGATAATTTCACTTTATTAACCCTTAGGTCATGTGCTGTAATAGCGGACCATACTTTTTCAAGCGAATGTTCCAAGTGGAACATGGCGTTATCGCAAGAGCAAGTGCTGGGTTGTGACATTACTTCCCTCCAATATGGCTCCATAATTTCTCGGTTTGGCAATACCGACTCATCAGCTCCATCTAGCAAGGATTTTATGCATCTCCCGTTATGCTTGTCCCAGTTACGTTGCACTGCTGCGTACTGTTGTCTCCTTAATTGCTTCTATTGCGAGGTCTCCTAGGAGGTTCGACAGTTCAACTTGCTTGGGTTTCGGAAAAATTTCCAGGAGATAAATGGACAAACGTTGGAGAGTGGTTTCCTTTCCTAAGTCAGGCGCACTATCTATGATAGATTGCAAGACCTCGGCTCTCCATCGGGGATTGCACACAACAGGGCGGTAGCCCTGAAGTATCCGCAGGATTTCGCAGTTCGACTGTTGTGGTATCATGATTGGAGGCGCATCTGTTGTTGATACTCGGTCTCTTCGCTCGATTGAACTAGGGCGACGTGTGTGGTATTTGGTTCCAATGCTTCTGGGGCGTGAGCAGCTTGCCCTCTGAGCTGTTCTAGTTTTGCCTTATATTCGCCCCTCTTCCGATAGCATTTGATTGCTTCGGAGCTACGGTGATTAAAAAATTCCGCTAGCTTCTTATTTGGATACCTCAAATTACCACTTGCTTCGAGCTCCAATTCCTTTCTCGCCAACAAATACGCTTCTTCCTCACTCCACCTGAGGTTTACATCGACTCTCCGACGAGCTGTATCAAGTTCGTCTTTGTGCCGATGTGACATGTGAACACCAAGACCCCTACTAGTCTTAAACAGGCGTCCACACACCATACACGGAACCTGACTAGCAGGATTGACCGCAGTGCCTGGTTCATGTTGGGCCCCTAGGCTATTCGCCGTAGGGGTAGAATTTGTGGCCGTTAAAGCCGTTATCCGAGGCGCACTATTCATACTTTCGCCAACATGAGACATCCAAGGGGATGGCAACCCCAAGGACCATTCGCCGCTCGAATCACTACTTCTATATTCTAGAACCTATTATAGAAAGCACCCAGAGAAACCACAGGAGGTTTCAGTCACTTGAAACGACAACATAAAATAGTAGGAGCCTTAAGCGTGTCAGAATCTGTTACTCCCGCCGTTGACCCGCGCTTACTTGAATTTCTTCACTTTGACATTCAGAGCACTGGGCAGAAATCACATTGTGTCAACACCCGCTAGGGCCATCACAATGCTTTGTTTTAATTAGACAGTCGGATTCCCCAAGTCCGTGCCAGTTCTGAATTGATTGTTAATTGATAATCGTTCTAATTTAAAAGAACTAATTAAAATTAATTAGTATTCTTAAAAATTTTAGCAAGAAAGTTCCACAATTGGCTACGTAACTAAACTATCCGGGGAACAAATAACTATCATAAATGATAGAAACTCTATTTACCCAGAACGAGCACATAAACCATGTTATTGTTTCCCAATCAAGCCCGACTATCTCAATCTTCAGAGCCAATCCTTATCCCGAAGTTACGGATCTAATTTGCCGACTTCCCTTACCTACATTATTCTATCGACTAGAGACTCTTCACCTTGGAGACCAGCTGCGGATATTGGTACGGCCTGTTGAGAAGTTTGCGTATCCCCACCATAAATTTTCAAGGTCCGAGGAGAAAATATCGACACAACAGTATATGTCATGCTCTTCTAGCCCATCTACCATATCTCTCTGCGAAAGACTTCCATGGTAGTACGGCTATAAAACAGAAAAGAAAACTCTTCCGATACCTCTCGACGGCTTCTTTATGGTCGTTCCTGTTGCCAGGATGAGCACGAGGCCCATATTTAATAACAAACGGATACTCAACAGGTTACGGAATTGGAACCGTATTCCCTTTCGTTCAAAATTATTCAAGTGTTTTATATTTGCAATATATAGATTATTATGACTTTATTAACTTGAAAATTTTCGGCTTTCGCCTTGAACTTAGGACCGACTAACTCGTGATCAACCACTGTTCACACGAAACCCTTCTCCACTTCAGTCCTCCAAGGTCTCATTCGATTATTTGCTACTACCACCAAGATCTGTACCAATAGCGGCTCCATGCAGGCTTACGCCAAACACTTCTATGCACACCATTGTACCTTCCTACTCACTAAAGTTTCAAAATTTATATTATTAAATAATATAAATCATCTACTTTAGCGGTAATGTATAGGTATACAACTTAAGCGCCATCCATTTTAAGGGCTAGTTGCTTCGGCAGGTGAGTTGTTACACACTCCTTAGCGGATTTCGACTTCCATGATCACCGTCCTGCTGTTTTAAGCAACCAACGCCTTTCATGGTTTCTGTATGAGTTGTTAATTTGGGCACCGTAACATTACGTTTGGTTCATCCCACAGCGCCAGTTCTGCTTACCAAAAGTGGCCCACTGGGCACATTATATCATAACCTTAAACTTCATATCAAGAAAGTTAAGGTTCTTACCCATTTAAAGTTTGAGAATAGGTTAAGATCGTTTCGACCCTAAGGCCTCTAATCATTCGCTTTACCAGATAAGATTATTTTATATAACATTTAAATGCACCAGCTATCCTGAGGGAAACTTCGGAAGGAACCAGCTACTAGATGGTTCGATTGGTCTTTCGCCCCTATACTCAATTCTGACAATCGATTTGCACGTCAGAACTGTTTCGGTCTTCCATCAGGGTTTCCCCTGACTTCAACCTGATCAAGTATAGTTCACCATCTTTCGGGTCACAGCATATATGCTCAAGGTACGTTCTAGTTAGAGGTATAAATAATATAAATATTATTACACATAACTTTTTAGAACGCCCCGGGATTGTGTTAATTAACTATAAATAGTTAAAAAACTAATCCCATTATTAGTCAAGTTAATTATGCTATTAGGTTTATATCCCAATAACTTGCACATATGTTAGACTCCTTGGTCCGTGTTTCAAGACGGGTCCCGAAGGTATCCTGAATCTTTCGCATTGTTAATCATACAAGTGCATATAATAAACATAGAAAATCAATGATAATCATGCTATTATATAATTTTAAAAAAATTAACGCACTGTATTCATATAAATCTATCAACACTTTATCAAATTAATGACATTTATTTTATGTTAAATTGCAAGCAAAATAATTTAAATAAACTATAAGTCATATTTTATGATAAATTTGGTTTATATTAATAGATTACAATGTCCTTATATGGAAAAAATGCACACTATTATTATAATATTATTTAAATATTACAATTTTAATGATGAATTTTCCATAACGGATATTCAGGTTCATCGGGCTTAACCTCTAAGCAGTTTCACGTACTATTTAACTCTCTATTCAGAGTTCTTTTCAACTTTCCCTCACGGTACTTGTTTACTATCGGTCTCATGGTTATATTTAGTTTTAGATGGAGTTTACCACCCACTTAGTGCTGCACTATCAAGCAACACGACTCTTTGGAAACACCATCTAGTAATCATTAATGTTATACGGGCCTGGCACCCTCTATGGGTAAATGGCCTCATTTAAGAAGGACTTAAATCATTAATTTCTCATACTAGAATATTGATGCTCCATACACTGCATCTCACATTTGCCATAAAGACAAAGTGACTTAGTGCTGAACTATTTTCTTTTCGCTCGCCGCTACTAAGAAAATCCTTGTTAGTTTCTTTTCCTCCCCTAATTAATATGCTTAAATTCAGGGGGTAGTCCCATATGAGTTGAGGTTGTATATACACAAATATAAATATATAATTTTCTTTTATATATTGAAACCATTAATATATTTCTATTATGTGAAGAATAATAATATTTACTTAATTTTTTTTTTTTCATAACAAATCATTAATAAGAGGCAATTCTAGATGAAAAAAAAAACATTTTTTTTTTATGCTAGACATTCCTCAGTATTATAAGAATTGAAAATGAAATTAATATACATCTTCGTTTTTCTCATACTTGAGAGATAATGTGTTTCATTTATAATTAATATTATGAAAATTTATTATATTAAATATAAAAATTTCCAATAATATACCATGTGTTTTAAAATTTTATAAAAATATTAAAACAACTTATTGAGCATAGTCTTACAACCCTCAACCATATGTAGTCCAAGCAGCACTCTAAAATAAATTAAAGTACCATAACAGCATGGACTGCGATATGCGTTCAAAATGTCGATGTTCATGTGTCCTGCAGTTCACACGATGACGCACAGTTTGCTGCGTTCTTCATCGACCCATGAGCCGAGTGATCCACCGCTTAGAGTGAATATATTTAGTTTTTATTTCATTACGTCATTAAAATTTTTATTGAAAGAAATTAAAAATACACCATTTTACTGGCATATATCAATTCCTTCAATAAATTCTTTATCCCAATATAATGCTGCGAAATGTCTTAGTTTTACATAATTGATTGCATACTGGTGTTGTTGAATAATATATATTAAATTTTTGCATTATTGTATACGATCGACATATGTAAAACATTAACCTTTATAAACCAGGTACAACATTTTATTCTTGGGTTGTTGCTTTAACCATTGTATGCAAATAAACCAATAATAAGCAATACAA
>JAWNOQ010000053.1:65000-81028 GCA_035045865.1 Drosophila austrosaltans
TTCATAATTTACTTTAGTTTATTATTAATATAACAAATGTATTGTTAATTATATATTAAGCAAAAGTCATCAACGAACTTTAATAGGTTGGTTTTTTTTTATTTTTTTTATTTTTACATAACAAAGAATGTATGCTGAAAAAGAAATAATAACTTGCATTTATAAGGTATTTACAGAATTCGCAAACAGGGAAGCCATTGAAAATAAAATAAATCCAGTGAAACTTTTATTTACGAATTCTGGGGATAAGCGTTAACGATAAATCCGGAACCAATTAATATGTAATATAAATTAAATACATAGAGCTTGGCAAGTTCCCTCATTATCTAAAATAGATAAGTAATGCCGCCGCCAAGTTATAATTGCGACACACTAATCATATATAGGGTAATTGTTATAATATAATAATTTACTATAACAAGTAATGAACATCAACTGTCCATTATGAGTAGGTTTTGTGCCACGTTTTCTATAAATCGACCATTTATGACCGAGGGTACCACTCACGTAACAATTTTCGTATGTATTTTTAAAAATACCTTAAGACTTCATAATTTTATATAAATAAATAGACATTGCCGATATTAAATGTATTAAATCATATGAATATGATATATGTACATTTACTTCATTTAATATACCAACGCTCGACATCACACCACACATAGAGGTTTTTTGCCACGTTTTCTGTAAGTCGCGCAGTTATGAAGGAAGGTACCACTCACGTAACAATTTTCGTATGTATTTTTAAAAATACCTTAAGACTTCATACTTTTATATAAATAAATAGACATTGCCGATATTAAATGTATTAAATCATATGAATATGATATATGTACATTTACTTCATTTAATATACCAACGCTCGACATCACACCACACATAGAGGTTTTTTGCCACGTTTTCTGTAAGTCGCGCAGTTATGAAGGAAGGTACCACTCACGTAACAATTTTCGTATGTATTTTTAAAAATACCTTAAGACTTCATACTTTTATATAAATAAATAGACATTGCCGATATTAAATGTATTAAATCATATGAATATGATATATGTACATTTACTTCATTTAATATACCAACGCTCGACATCACACCACACATAGAGGTTTTTTGCCACGTTTTCTGTAAGTCGCGCAGTTATGAAGGAAGGTACCACTCACGTAACAATTTTCGTATGTATTTTTAAAAATACCTTAAGACTTCATAATTTTATATAAATAAATAGACATTGCCGATATTAAATGTATTAAATCATATGAATATGATATATGTACATTTACTTCATTTAATATACCAACGCTCGACATCACACCACACATAGAGGTTTTTTGCCACGTTTTCTGTAAGTCGCGCAGTTATGAAGGAAGGTACCACTCACGTAACAATTTTCATATGTATTTTTAAAAATACCTTAAGACTTCATACTTTTATATAAATAAATAGACATTGCCGATATTAAATGTATTAAATCATATGAATATGATATATGTACATTTACTTCATTTAATATACCAACGCTCGACATCACACCACATATATAGGTTTTTTGCCACGTTTTCTGTAAGTCGCGCAGTTATGAAGGAAGGTACCACTCACGTAACAATTTTCATATGTATTTTTAAAAATACCTTAAGACTTCATACTTTTATATAAATAAATAGACATTGCCGATATTAAATGTATTAAATCATATGAATATGAGATATTTACTTTTAATTCATTTAATATACCAACGCTCGACATCACACCACATATATAGGTTTTGTGCCACGTTTTCTATAAGTCGCGCAGTTATGAAGGAAAATACCATTTAACTAACAATTTAATATAAGAAATTTTCATTTAATATTGAATTCAATAGTATATGAAATTTTCATTTAATATTCAATTCAATAGTATATGAAATTTTCATTTAATATTCAATAGTATATGAAATTTTCATTTAATATTCAATTCAATAATATATGAAATTTCCATTTAATATTCAATAGTATATGAAATTTTCATTTAATATTCAATTCAATAGTATATGAAATTTTCATTTAATATTCAATTCAATAGTATATGAAATTTTCATTTAATATTCAATTCAATAATATATGAAATTTTCATTTAATATTTAATAATATATGGAATTTTTATTTAATATTCAATTCAATAATATATGAAATTTTCATTTAATATTCAATAGTATATGAAATCTTCATTTAATATTCAATAATATATGAAAATTTCATTTAATATTCAATAACATATGAAATTTTTATTTAATATTCAATAGTATATGAAATCTTCATTTAATATTCAATTCAATAATATATGAAATTTTCATTTAATATTCAATAGTATATGAAATTTTCATTTAATTTAATATATATAATTTTTTTTTTATTAATATAATAAAGAATAAAAAAAAAAAATGAATTTTATTTAAATTAAAAAAAAAAAAAATATATTTATATTATATATATGAAATTTTATTTTATTGAATAGTATATGAAATTTTCATTTAATATTCAATTCAATAGTATATGAAATTTTCATTTAATAAATTCAATAATATATGAAATTTTCATTTAATATTGAATAATATATGAAATTTTCATTTAATATTCAATTCAATAATATATGAAATTTTCATTTAATATTCAATAACATATGAAATTTTCATTTAATATTTAATAATATATGAAATTTTCATTTAATATTCAATAACATATGAAATTTTTATTTAATATTCAATAGTATATGAAATCTTCATTTAATATTCAATTCAATAATTATGAAATTTTCATTTAATATTCAATAATATATGAAATTTTCATTTAATATTCAATTCAATAATATATGAAATTTTCATTTAATATTGAATAGTATATGAAATTTCATTTAATATTCAATTCAATAGTATATGAAATTTTCATTTAATATTCAATAATATATGAATTTTTATTTATATTCAATTCAATATATATGAAATTTTCATTTAATATTGAATAGTATATGAAATTTTCATTTAATTTCAATTCAATAGTATATGAAATTTTCATTTAATATTCAATAACATATGAAAATTTCATTTAATATTCAATAACATATGAAATTTTCATTTAATATTCAATAACATATGAAATTTTCATTTAATATTCAATAACATATGAAATTTTCATTTAATATTCAATTCAATAATATATGAAATTTTCATTTAATATTCAATAATATATGAAATTTCCATTTAATATTCAATAACATATGAAATTTTCATTTAATATTCAATTCAATAATATATGAAATTTCCATTTAATATTCAATAGATATGAAAAAAAAAAAAATTTATTTTTTTATTTATAATTTTTTATATGAAATTTTCATTTAATATTCAATAGTATATGAAATCTTCATTTAATATTCAATAATATATGAAAATTTCATTTAATATTCAATAACATATGAAATTTTTATTTAATATTCAATAGTATATGAAATCTTCATTTATATTAATTCATAATTTTTTCATTTAATATTCATATATATGATTTTATTTATTTCATTCTATTTGAAATTTTCTTTAATATTATATATATGAAATTTTCATTTAATATTCAATTCAATAGTATATGAAATTTTCATTTAATATTCAATAACATATGAAAATTTCATTTAATATTCAATAACATATGAAATTTTCATTTAATATTCAATAACATATGAAATTTTCATTTAATATTCAATAACATATGAAATTTGCATTTAATATTCAATTCAATAATATATGAAATTTTCATTTAATATTCAATAATATATGAAATTTCCATTTAATATTCAATAACATATGAAATTTTCATTTAATATTCAATTCAATAATATATGAAATTTCATTTAATATTCAATAGTATATGAATTTTTTTATTCATAGTATATGAAATTTCATTTATATTCATAATATATGAAAATTTCATTTAATATTCAATAACATATGAAATTTTTATTTAATATTCAATAGTAATATATTATTATAATATGAAATTTTCATTTAATATTCAATAACATATGAAAATTTCATTTAATATTCAATAACATATGAAATTTTCATTTAATATTCAATAACATATGAAATTTTCATTTAATATTCAATAACATATGAAATTTTCATTTAATATTCAATTCAATAATATATGAAATTTTCATTTAATATTCAATAATATATGAAATTTCCATTTAATATTCAATAACATATGAAATTTTCATTTAATAATTTATATGAATTTTATATTATAATTGATTCATTTTATTCAATAATATGAATTTTATTTATATTATATATAAATTTCATTTATATTCATTCATAATATATGAAATTTTCATTTTTTCAATAAAATTTTTCAATAAATATGAAATTTCCATTTAATATTCAATTCAATAATATATGAAATTTTCATTTAATATTCAATTTTCATATGTATTATTTTAGTGTAATATTTAATAAATATATTAAATTATTTAATATTGAGATATTTTAATTTATTTCATATAATTTATATATATAAATATTTATTTTTATATTATTTTATATGCTCGAAGAAATTTGTTTAATATATTTTTATGTTTTGTTCATTATTAGTAAATTAACCAATCACATCACTTCATAAACACTTATGTTCGGACTTAGTGAATTTTCGCCGTGTTGTTGAAATCCCCAAAAATAGTGTGCCTTTTTCCGTCAATTCCTTTTAATTTCAGTTTTTGCAATCATATAATATAATTCCCACTGAAGCATGATATGAGAGAGCTACTCACACTCATGTACACTCAATTGCTTGCCGACAATTGAATATTGGTTAGAGGACTAAAGCGGTATCCAAAATTGCCTTTGAAAATCCATATGGATTATGGGATTTAGATATATTTGATAAAAAAGTGTTTATACTTTGTTTTCTTATATTTATATCTGATAAATATAATATTATCTGCAGGCTTCACTACTTGGTGGTGCCTTTCCGTCAATTCCTTTTAATTTCAGCTTTTGCAATCTCATATATGTATACTTCCCTATGAAGCTACTGAGAAAGCTATATATGACAATTTTTTATGGTTAGAACTAGCGGGCGGCGATATCGAATTGTCTTTATATATCTATATGGATTATTGGATATACATATATTTGATGAAAAAGTAGTGTATATACTTTATTTTCTGATATATCTGATAAATATAATATTGTTTGCTGGCTTCACTACTTGGTGGTGCCTTTCCGTGAATTCCTTTTAATTTCAGCTTTTGCAATCTCATATATGTATACTTCCCTATGAAGCAACTGAGAAAGCTATACAGGTGGTTGTTATGTAATGTACACTCGATTGTTGGCCGATAATTTGTATATGGTTAGAACTAGGGCGGCGGTGTTATCTGACTGATATATTAACAACATGTTAAATATTTATAATTTTTAATATACTTTAAATCAATATATAATTTTCATTAATATGATTATAAATAAATAATTTATCTCATATTATATCATTATTTTGGTCAATATTAGGATTTTCAAGAAGTCCATTTTATATTCGTCACTAAAAATATGACATGTCAATTGGATACCCGTGCCTGGGCGGTGGCACATTTTGGTTGCAAAATTCTTTTCTGCATACCATTTTAATAATAATATAATATAATATAATATAATATAATAATGGGAAAACCATTATTATAATTATATTCGAATCATCAAGCAAAGGATAAGCTTCAGTGGATCGCAGTATGGCAGCTGCTCAACCACTTACAACACCTTGCCTGTTACAAAAGTCGTTTACAATTGATTCTAGGCTTTGTCATTGTATTAAATAATGTTTTAATAAGTAACTAGCGCGGCATCAGGTGATCGAAGATCCTCCCAATTTACTATGTCACAAATAACATTGGCATCACATCCATTGTCGTTTATAAAATAAACTTTTAATGGTTTAGAAGCCATACAATGCAAATTGCCCCTTATTTATCATTGCAGTCCAGCACGGATACGACCTTAGAGGCGTTCAGGCATAATCCAACGGACGTAGCGTCATACCACTGTTCGCTCGAACAAGTATTGTGCCATTGGTCCGTACCTGCGGTTCCTCTCGTACTACGCAGGAATGCTGTCGCAACAACGTTTTGTCATTAGTAGGGTAAAACTAACCTGTCTCACGACGGTCTAAACCCAGCTCACGTTCCCTTGCATGGGTGAACAATCCAACGCTTGGTGAATTTTGCTTCACAATGATAGGAAGAGCCGACATCGAAGGATCAAAAAGCGACGTCGCTATGAACGCTTGGCCGCCACAAGCCAGTTATCCCTATGGTAACTTTTCTGACACCTCTTGTTAAAAACTCTTTAAACCAAAAGGATCGATAGGCCGAGCTTTTGCTGTCCCTGTGTGTACTGAACACCGAGATCAAGTCAGCATTTGCCCTTTTGCTCTATGTGTGGTTTCTGTCCGCACTGAGCTGGCCTTGGGACACCTCCGTTATTATTTGAGAGATGTACCGCCCCAGTCAAACTCCCTACCTGGCAATGTCCTTGAATTGGATCATACCTGAGTAATTGGAGTTATACCAAAAATTTCAAATTGAAAATACATAAATGCATTCTCTCATTAAAGAATTTGTTTGCGATTATATAACAAACTCGTGATACTTTGATCAAGAAGCTTGCATCAAAACCCAATACCATAAGATATAATAAATATATCCGTATAATGGCTAGGAAATGATACACGTTCCATTTAATCAAGTAAGTAAGGAAACAATAAGAGTAGTGGTATTTCATTGACGATATTAAACACAAGGAAAAATATCTCCCACTTATTCTACACCTCTTATGTCTCCTTACACTGCCAGATTAGAGTCAAGCTCAAAAGGGTCTTCTTTCCCCGCTAATTATTCCAAGCCCGTTCCCTTGGCTGTGGTTTCGCTAGATAGTAGATAGGGACAGTAGGAATCTCGTTAATCCATTCATGCGCGTCACTAATTAGATCAGTTCGATTGTGACAGTCGATGCAGACGGTTGTGTTCGCGGAAGACAAATTATTGTGTATTCTCAGTCGTGATAACGGTGAAGTGTCAAACGGAATAAACAACAACGACAGAGTGAACGAAAACAAAACAAAAACAAAGACTGCACCAAAAGTGCCAAAAATCTTGCTTTCTGCTTGTCGGCAGTGGCAAGTACCGTTGCTTGGTCTCCAAGGCCAAATAAACTTAAAGCGGCAATTTTGTATTAAAAAGTGTAGCATACCTACAGGCTAGGCAAAAAATTAAAAAATTAAAAAGTGTAGCATACTTTTTGGCTGACGTGGCTCCCGTAGCCAAAATCAACATGGACTTGCCATCCACGTCAAAGAAAGCTTCATTAAAGCTTATAATGCAGAAATCGCAGGTCAAAGGTGCCTTAACGGCCAAACAGGCCAAGGCAAAGAAGAAGTCGCTATCAGCAGGAATAAGCGACAGTGAGAATGACGATGCTTCGTCTAATTCCGAGCCAGGTGAGATCCGACGCAAGGCCCCAAATCGGAAGTCTAAGCAGTGCCAGGCAACTGCTGACGTTGATAATGTTGCTGGAGTTAACCTTCTCGGCAACAATAGATTTGCACCACTGTCAGATAATGACGACGCTGACGACGACATGGACCAGGATCAAGGTCAAGATGATACCCCATCTGTGGCACCTGTGGCACCTGAAAAAAGCATCAAGCCACCACCAATTTTCATCTCTGGCGTGGAGAATATCAAGTCTTTGCTCAATGAGATTGTAGGAGCCATTGGCAATAATAATTTTACCTACAAATCTGGAAGGGACGGCCGTATCCGGGTCATGACAGACACCAAGGAGAGTTTCTTCAAGTTGAAGGAATTCCTCAAGAACAATCTCATGCTGTACCAGACTTTCCAGCCAAAGGATGAACGGGCCTACAGAATTGTCATTAAAGGACTACACTTCTCTACTGACCATGAAGACATCAAGGAGGCCCTGGCCTCTGAAGGACACCACATTAGAGGAATGCAAATAAAAAATGGCATCAGTCGTGGCACAAAGAAGCCAATGTCGCTCTTCTTTGCCAATCTGGAACCGGCCAGCAACAATCGTGATGTTTTCACCATCAAACGCCTCTGCAGCTGCATTGTGGCCATAGAGCCTCCGCTCAAATCCAGAGATGTCCTGCAATGCCACCGTTGCCAAGGTTTCGGTCACACAAAAGCCAACTGCGGACTCCGTTTCGCCTGTGTGAAATGTGGAAGCCATAAGCATGCCACTGCTGAGTGCCCCAAGCCTAAGGAGGCCCCCCCATGCTGCGCTAACTGTCAAGGAGAGCACACTGCCTCCTACAAGGGTTGCAAGGCCTACCAAAAAGCCAAGGAGCACTACCTACCTAAGGCCAAAGTTTCTCCTCGTGCAACAGGCCCCGCACCTCGCGCCCCAGGAATAAGTGCTACTAACGTCATGCCTGGCATCTCTTTTGCCAACGTTCTAAGAGGTCAACAACAGCAGCCCCCTCAGCAGGAGCAGCAGCAAGAGCAATCGCACAATGCCGACACCAGACTTGACCCAAGAGTGGATCGACTTGAGGCCATGATGATGAAGATGTTCGACCAGTTTGCGGCAATGTCGCAAATGATCATGTCACTTATGGCTAAACTATGCAATTAAGTCTCCATATACTCATATGGAACGCGAACGGTCTGTGCAGGAGCAGGCCAGAGGTTGAGCATGTCCTCAAGACCAAACATGTAGACATCCTACTTGTGTCAGAGACACATTTCACTGAGAAGTCATTCTTCAACATCAACGGCTACGACGTTATTCACGTCAACCATCCGAATGGAACTGCGCGCGGAGGAGCGGCAGTTATCATTAAAACTGGTTTGAAATATGTGGAACTTCCTGCGTTTCAGGAGCCCTGGGCTCAGTGTGCTAAGGTGAGAGTCATATCCCCGACCGGAGACACCACTGTTGCGGCTATATACTGCCCCCCAAGATACCTGGTTGCTCAGACTCAATTCCAAGAGCTCTTTGACAGCCTTGGTAATCGGTTCGTTGCTGGAGGTGATTTTAATGCCAAACACACGTGGTGGGGATCCCGCATCATAAATCCTAAGGGCAGGGCCCTTTATAACTGCATGGCGTACAGCAGGTTTGACTGCCACTCCACTGGAGAGCCAACACACTGGCCTATTGACCCCAATAAGATCCCAGATTTATTGGACTTTGCCGTGTCTAAAGGAGTAGACAGACACAGAATAGTTGCAAGCAATGATCTAGACCTTTGTTCAGATCACTGTGCAGTCAAGCTGCTTATTAACATGCCAGCCAGCACGAATGCAGTCAGAAGCAGACTGTTCAAAAGAAGTACCAACATTCAGTCCTATCAGACATGGCTCCAAAATAACTTGGATCCAACGGTTCAGCTGAATGATGAGGAGGACCTGGACGATGCTGTCGAGCGGCTCAACATCGCAATACACAACGCGGCCTCGTTTGCCACTCCGCCACCTACTTCTAACACAAGGAACGTTCCACGCAGAGATGCACATCTCTGGAACTCGGAAGTTTCCTCACTGGTCGCAGAGAAGAGACGACTGCGTCGTATATGGCAGAACTCTAGGAACCCCAGGGACAAGGCCGACTTTAACAGAGCGGCAAAGGATCTTAAAGAGCTCTTATACAGTCTCCGTCGAGATTCTTTAGAAAGTTTTCTGCAAAACGTCGAGCCTGGAGATCAGCAACATAATCTTTGGCGGCTGACAAAAAACATCAAGAGGCCCACCAAGAGGAAGGAGCCTATTAAGAAGGAAGACGGTACCTGGTGCCGCTCAGACAGCGACAGGGCAGCAGCCTTCGCCAACCATTTGTCTGAAGCCTTCACTCCGTTTAATAGGTGCACACAACTCGAAGCTAGCCAAACGCTAGAGTTCCTAGATGTCCCCTGCCAAATGGCTCTCCCCATCCGGCACGTCGAATCAGATGAACTGCTTGCTGAGATTGCGAAACTAAAGTCGTCCAAATCGCCTGGTTATGATGGCATTGACGCACCATCAGTCAAAGCCCTCCCAAAAAATGCAGTTCAGCTTCTCCTCAACATTATAAACAAATGCTTCCTGATAGGACACTTTCCCTCCCAGTGGAAGTGCGCCGAAATCATCCTGATCCAAAAACCTGGGAAACCTGCAGCCAAACTCGCCTCATATCGTCCGATCAGTCTACTGGCAATATTCTCCAAAATAGTTGAGAGACTATTTTTGCGTAGAATGCGGCCAACACTGGACGAGGCCGGTTTGATCCCCGATCACCAGTTTGGCTTCAGAGAGTGCCATGGCACACCGGAGCAGTGCCACAGGATCACGGGTAAAATACTGGAAGCATTTGAGGAAAAAAAGTACTGCAATGCAGTCTTTCTGGACGTTAAGCAAGCGTTCGATAGGGTTTGGCACACTGGACTGCTGTTCAAGCTGAAGACTGCTCTCCCAGCGCCCTTCTATATGTGGCTGCGCTCCTATCTTTGCCATAGGATGTTCTATGTGAGATGCGGTGATGACACCTCTGAGATCAAGATCATTAGAGCAGGAGTCCCCCAGGGCAGCGTGCTGGGCCCTATACTGTATACCATCTACACTGCTGACATGCCAACATCACCGGACCCACGAGTTCTCACGGCCACCTATGCGGATGACACTGCCTTCTTGGCATCCGACGAGTCACTGCTGACTGCTGGCAGTTTGATTCAGATGCAGTTAGACGCCACTAACACTTGGCTCCGGCGCTGGAATATTGTCGTCAACCCCGAGAAATCTGTGCAAACGACCTTTGCGCTTCGAAGAGGATACTGCCCTGCCATACATTTGGATGGAAGTACCATTCCATTCAGCGACTCGGCTAAATACCTGGGCCTCATCATGGACAGACGCCTCACTTGGAGGATGCATCTCAGCAATAAACGCAACCAATTGGATGCCAGACTCAGGAGCCACCTCTGGCTGGTTGGAAGGAAGTCTACCATGCGGCTCCACGTCAAGCTTTTAATATATAAAACGATTCTAAAGCCAATGTGGACCTACGGTGTTCCTATATGGGGCACTGCCAGCCGTTCCAACGTGGACCGCATACAAATATTCCAAAATAAGACTCTAAGAATCCTGTCTGACGCCCATGTGTTTACCTCAAACAGAGAGCTACACGAAATGCTGGAGATTCCCTGGGTACACGAGGAAATTATCAGAATTACCAAGGCCCATCTGGAGCGACTTGATGGGCACACTAATCCACTGGCCATCAACTTGTTAGATAATAGCACCACCACACGCCGTCTAAGGAGGTTGCACCCATTAGATCTGCCGGATCTAGATGACGACTAACGATTCAACGCAGCCGGTTTTTCTCTCAACTGTCCCACTTTTGTATATTTTGTATATCACACTGAAATGCTATAATATTGTTACCCCATAACCTTTACTGTACTCATATAATTTTAAATAATCTCACATGTCAACGTATGGTCATGGTATTTGCTTATTATCCACTGTTGGATAGATTGTAAATTGGAGAAACCCTGTTAAATAAAAAAAAAAAAAAAAAAATATATACCATATAGTGCATTTAATATTCAATAATATATGAAATTTTCATTTAATATTCAATTCAATAGTATATGAAATTTTCATTTAATATTCAATAATATATGAAATTTTCATTTAATATTCAATATATATGAAATTTTCATTTAATATTCAATTCAATAATATATGAAATTTCCATTTAATATTCAATAGTATATGAAATTTTCATTTAATATTCAATTCAATAGTATATGAAATTTTCATTTAATATTCAATTCAATAGTTATGAAATTTTCATTTAATATTCAATTCAATAATATATGAAATTTTCATTTAATATTCAATAATATATGGAATTTTTATTTAATATTCAATTCAATAATATATGAAATTTCATTTAATATTCAATAGTATATGAAATCTTCATTTAATATTCAATAATATATGAAAATTTCATTTAATATTCAATAACATATGAAATTTTATTAATATTCAATAGTATATGAAATCTTCATTAATATTCAATTCAATAATATATGAAATTCATTAATATTCATGTTTGAATTTTCATTTAATATTCAATTCAATAGTATTGAAATTTTCATTTAATATTCAATAACATATGAAAATTTCATTTAATATTCAATAACATATGAAATTTCCATTTAATATTCAATAATATATGAAATTTTCATTTAATATTCAATAATATATGGAATTTTTATTTAATATTCAATTCAATAATATATGAAATTTTCATTTAATATTCAATAGTATTGAAATCTTCATTTAATATTCAATAATATTGAAATTTTCATTTAATATTCAATAACATATGAAATTTTCATTTAATATTCAATAGTATATGAAATCTTCATTTAATTTCAATTCAATAATTTGAAATTTTCATTTAATATTCAATTAATATATATGAAATTTTCATTTAATATTCAATAACATATGAAATTTTCATTTAATATTCAATAATATATGAAATTTTCATTTAATATTCAATAACATATGAAATTTTTATTTAATATTCAATAGTATATGAAATCTTCATTTAATTTAATTCAATAATATATGAAATTTTCATTTAATATTCAATAGTATATGAAATTTTCATTTAATTTCAATTCAATAGTATATGAAATTTTCATTTAATATTCAATAACATATGAAATTTCATTTAATATTCAATAACATATGAAATTTTCATTTAATATTCAATAATATATGAAATTTTCATTTAATATTCAATAACATATGAAATTTTCATTTAATATTCAATAATATATGAAATTTTCATTTAATATTCAATTCAATAATATTGAAATTTTCATTTAATTTCAATTCAATAATTATGAAATTTTCATTTAATATTCAATTCAATAGTTTGAAATTTTCATTTATTTCAATTCAATAATATTGAAATTTCCATTTAATATTCAATTCAATAATATATGAAATTTTCATTTAATATTCAATTTTCATATGTATTATTTTAGTGTAATATTTAATAAATTATTAAATTATTTAATTTGAGATATTTTAATTTATTTCATATAATTTATATATATAAATATTTATTTTTATATTATTTATATGCTCGAAGAAATTTGTTTAATATATTTTTATGTTTTGTTCATTATTAGTAAATTAACCAATCACATCACTTCATAAACACTTATGTTCGGACTTAGTGAATTTTCGCCGTGTTGTTGAAATCCCCAAAATAGTGTGCCTTTTTCCGTCAATTCCTTTTAATTTCAGTTTTTGCAATCATATAATATAATTCCCACTGAAGCTGATATGAGAGAGCTACTCACACTCATGTACACTCAATTGCTTGCCGACAATTGAATTTGGTTAGAGGACTAAAGCGGTATCCAAAATTGCCTTTGAAAATCCATATGGATTATGGGATTTAGATATATTTGATAAAAAAGTGTTTATACTTTGTTTTCTTATATTTATTTGATAAATATTTTATTGCAGGTTCACTACTGGGGTGCCTTTCCGTAATTCCTTTTAATTTCAGCTTTTGCAATCTCATATATGTTACTTCCCTATGAAGTACTGAGAAAGCTATATTGAAATTTTTTATGGTTAGAACTAGCGGGCGGCGATATCGAATTGTCTTTATATATTATATGGATTATTGGATATAATATTTTGATGAAAAAGTAGTGTATATACTTTATTTTCTGATATATTGATAAATTTTTGTTTGTGGCTTACTACTGGTGGTGCCTTTCCGTGTTCCTTTTAATTTCAGCTTTTGATTCATTTTTTCCCATGAAGAATGAGAAAGCTTACAGGTGGTTGTTATGTATGTCATGATTGTTGGCCGTTTTGTATTGGTGATAGGGGGGGTGTTATGTTTTTCATTTTTTTTTTTTTTACTTTTTTTATTATTATTTTAATTTTTTTTAGTTAGGATTAAGAAGTCACGATAAAATATGACATGTCAATTGGATACCCGTGCCTGGGCGGTGGCACATTTTGGTTGCAAAATTCTTTTCTGCATACCATTTTAATATAATATAATATAATATAATATAATATAATATAATATAATAATGGGAAAACCATTATTATAATTATATTCGAATCATCAAGCAAAGGATAAGCTTCAGTGGATCGCAGTATGGCAGCTGCTCAACCACTTACAACACCTTGCCTGTTACAAAAGTCGTTTACAATTGATTCTAGGCTTTGTCATTGTATTAAATAATGTTTTAATAAGTAACTAGCGCGGCATCAGGTGATCGAAGATCCTCCCAATTTACTATGTCACAAATAACATTGGCATCACATCCATTGTCGTTTATAAAATAAACTTTTAATGGTTTAGAAGCCATACAATGCAAATTGCCCCTTATTTATCATTGCAGTCCAGCACGGATACGACCTTAGAGGCGTTCAGGCATAATCCAACGGACGTAGCGTCATACCACTGTTCGCTCGAACAAGTATTGTGCCATTGGTCCGTACCTGCGGTTCCTCTCGTACTACGCAGGAATGCTGTCGCAACAACGTTTTGTCATTAGTAGGGTAAAACTAACCTGTCTCACGACGGTCTAAACCCAGCTCACGTTCCCTTGCATGGGTGAACAATCCAACGCTTGGTGAATTTTGCTTCACAATGATAGGAAGAGCCGACATCGAAGGATCAAAAAGCGACGTCGCTATGAACGCTTGGCCGCCACAAGCCAGTTATCCCTATGGTAACTTTTCTGACACCTCTTGTTAAAAACTCTTTAAACCAAAAGGATCGATAGGCCGAGCTTTTGCTGTCCCTGTGTGTACTGAACACCGAGATCAAGTCAGCATTTGCCCTTTTGCTCTATGTGTGGTTTCTGTCCGCACTGAGCTGGCCTTGGGACACCTCCGTTATTATTTGAGAGATGTACCGCCCCAGTCAAACTCCCTACCTGGCAATGTCCTTGAATTGGATCATACCTGAGTAATTGGAGTTATACCAAAAATTTCAAATTGAAAATACATAAATGCATTCTCTCATTAAAGAATTTGTTTGCGATTATATAACAAACTCGTGATACTTTGATCAAGAAGCTTGCATCAAAACCCAATACCATAAGATATAATAAATATATCCGTATAATGGCTAGGAAATGATACACGTTCCATTTAATCAAGTAAGTAAGGAAACAATAAGAGTAGTGGTATTTCATTGACGATATTAAACACAAGGAAAAATATCTCCCACTTATTCTACACCTCTTATGTCTCCTTACACTGCCAGATTAGAGTCAAGCTCAAAAGGGTCTTCTTTCCCCGCTAATTATTCCAAGCCCGTTCCCTTGGCTGTGGTTTCGCTAGATAGTAGATAGGGACAGTAGGAATCTCGTTAATCCATTCATGCGCGTCACTAATTAGATGACGAGGCATTTGGCTATTTTTTTTTTTTTTTTTTTTTTGATCGCCAAGGTAGGGAAATCTTCGAAAGATACTAGGTTCTCCTAGCATGCACGATTCACTGCTTCTTCAGAAAATCCTCACGGTGGAAATTCTACAGCGCCTACGTACTAAAACCCTCCTCGTGTTTTCCACTTGTGCGATGTTTGTACCTTTGATGTTATGCCAAGGTAGCAAGCAAATAATGAACCAGGTATTTGGTCAAGTCCAAGCTCGAGAGTATCCGCAATAATGCATGAACTGTTTAAAGCACAGTAATCCTCCTTTCACTACTCTGACACTGATGATATTGCTATCACCGGTGATGAGGAGATCCTTCGCAATCAATCGTTTAACCGACTGACCGCTCCAAATTCCTCTCCAGTTGAGTGTTGCGGAGTGGAACTCGATGTTACCAGTCACTCCAAAAATTCGCCGCAATTCCGTACGTACGTCCTGTCTGTCATACCTTTCGACTTTACGCTGATGCGCATCATCTAAGGAAAGTAAGAGAGTCATA
>JAWNOQ010000054.1:0-208225 GCA_035045865.1 Drosophila austrosaltans
TTTCAATTACGGTTTTTCAAAATTTCTGCAGTAGATTTTCATGAAACCTTAACAGAATACATAGAAGTTTGTGCTTAATCTAATGCACTACCTTTGCATATGCCGACAAACTCGGAAAAAATTAGCGACGATCGGTGTTGGGCAATATATTTGCCCCCATACTCCATGCCAGCATATTGAATCGACAACAATTTTCAATTACGGTTTCTCAAAATTTCTGCTGTAGATTTTCATGAAACCTTAACAGAATACATAGAAGTTTGTGCTTAATCTAATGCACTACCTTTGCATATGCCGACAAACTCGGAAAAAATTAGCGACGATCGGTGTTGGGCAATATATTTGCCCACCATACTCCATGCCAGCATATTGAATCGACAACAATTTTCAATTACGGTTTCTCAAAGTTTCTGCTGTAGATTTTCATGAAACCTTAACAGAATACATAGAAGTTTGTGCTTAATCTAATGCACTACCTTTGCATATGCCGACAAACTCGGAAAAAATTAGCGACGATCGGTGTTGGGCAATATATTTGCCCCCCATACTCCATGCCAGCATATTGAATCGACAACAATTTTCAATTAGGGTTTCTCAAAATTTCTGCTGTAGATTTTCATGAAACCTTAACAGAATACAAAGAAGTTTGTGCTTAATCTAATGCACTACCTTTGCATATGCCGACAAACTCGGAAAAAATTAGCGACGATCGGTGTTGGGCAATATATTTGCCCCCCATACTCCATGCCAGCATATTGAATCGACAACAATTTTCAATTACGGTTTCTCAAAATTTCTGCTGTAGATTTTCATGAAACCTTAACAGAATACATAGAAGTTTGTGCTTAATCTAATGCACTACCTTTGCATATGCCGACAAACTCGGAAAAAATTAGCGACGATCGGTGTTGGGCAATATATTTGCCCCCCATACTCCATGCCAGCATATTGAATCGACAACAATTTTCAATTACGGTTTTTCAAAATTTCTGCAGTAGATTTTCATGAAACCTTAACAGAATACATAGAAGTTTGTGCTTAATCTAATGCACTACCTTTGCATATGCCGACAAACTCGGAAAAAATTAGCGACGATCGGTGTTGGGCAATATATTTGCCCCCCATACTCCATGCCAGCATATTGAATCGACAACAATTTTCAATTACGGTTTCTCAAAATTTCTGCTGTAGATTTTCATGAAACCTTAACAGAATACATAGAAGTTTGTGCTTAATCTAATGCACTACCTTTGCATATGCCGACAAACTCGGAAAAAAATTAGCGACGATCGGTGTTGGGCAATATATTTGCCCCCCATACTCCATGCCAGCATATTGAATCGACAACAATTTTCAATTACGGTTTCTCAAAATTTCTGCTGTAGATTTTCATGAAACCTTAACAGAATACATAGAAGTTTGTGCTTAATCTAATGCACTACCTTTGCATATGCCGACAAACTCGGAAAAAATTAGCGACGATCGGTGTTGGGCAATATATTTGCCCCCCATACTCCATGCCAGCATATTGAATCGACAACAATTTTCAATTACGGTTTTTCAAAATTTCTGCTGTAGATTTTCATGAAACCTTAACAGAATACATAGAAGTTTGTGCTTAATCTAATGCACTACCTTTGCATATGCCGACAAACTCGGAAAAAATTAGCGACGATCGGTGTTGGGCAATATATTTGCCCCCCATACTCCATGCCAGCATATTGAATCGACAACAATTTTCAATTACGGTTTCTCAAAATTTCTGCTGTAGATTTTCATGAAACCTTAACAGAATACATAGAAGTTTGTGCTTAATCTAATGCACTACCTTTGCATATGCCGACAAACTCGGAAAAAATTAGCGACGATCGGTGTTGGGCAATATATTTGCCCCCCATACTCCATGCCAGCATATTGAATCGACAACAATTTTCAATTACGGTTTCTCAAAATTTCTGCTGTAGATTTTCATGAAACCTTAACAGAATACATAGAAGTTTGTGCTTAATCTAATGCACTACCTTTGCATATGCCGACAAACTCGGAAAAAATTAGCGACGATCGGTGTTGGGCAATATATTTGCCCCCCATACTCCATGCCAGCATATTGAATCGACAACAATTTTCAATTACGGTTTCTCAAAGTTTCTGCTGTAGATTTTCATGAAACCTTAACAGAATACATAGAAGTTTGTGCTTAATCTAATGCACTACCTTTGCATATGCCGACAAACTCGGAAAAAATTAGCGACGATCGGTGTTGGGCAATATATTTGCCCCCCATACTCCATGCCAGCATATTGAATCGACAACAATTTTCAATTACGGTTTCTCAAAATTTCTGCTGTAGATTTTCATGAAACCTTAACAGAATACATAGAAGTTTGTGCTTAATCTAATGCACTACCTTTGCATATGCCGACAAACTCGGAAAAAATTAGCGACGATCGGTGTTGGGCAATATATTTGCCCCCCATACTCCATGCCAGCATATTGAATCGACAACAATTTTCAATTACGGTTTCTCAAAATTTCTGCTGTAGATTTTCATGAAACCTTAACAGAATACATAGAAGTTTGTGCTTAATCTAATGCACTACCTTTGCATATGCCGACAAACTCGGAAAAAATTAGCGACGATCGGTGTTGGGCAATATATTTGCCCCCCATACTCCATGCCAGCATATTGAATCGACAACAATTTTCAATTACGGTTTCTCAAAATTTCTGCTGTAGATTTTCATGAAACCTTAACAGAATACATAGAAGTTTGTGCTTAATCTAATGCACTACCTTTGCATATGCCGACAAACTCGGAAAAAATTAGCGACGATCGGTGTTGGGCAATATATTTGCCCCCCATACTCCATGCCAGCATATTGAATCGACAACAATTTTCAATTACGGTTTCTCAAAGTTTCTGCTGTAGATTTTCATGAAACCTTAACAGAATACATAGAAGTTTGTACTTAATCTAATGCACTACCTTTGCATATGCCGACAAACTCGGAAAAAATTAGCGACGATCGGTGTTGGGCAATATATTTGCCCCCCATACTCCATGCCAGCATATTGAATCGACAACAATTTTCAATTACGGTTTCTCAAAATTTCTGCTGTAGATTTTCATGAAACCTTAACAGAATACATAGAAGTTTGTGCTTAATCTAATGCACTACCTTTGCATATGCCGACAAACTCGGAAAAAATTAGCGACGATCGGTGTTGGGCAATATATTTGCCCACCATACTCCATGCCAGCATATTGAATCGACAACAATTTTCAATTACGGTTTCTCAAAGTTTCTGCTGTAGATTTTCATGAAACCTTAACAGAATACATAGAAGTTTGTGCTTAATCTAATGCACTACCTTTGCATATGCCGACAAACTCGGAAAAAATTAGCGACGATCGGTGTTGGGCAATATATTTGCCCCCCATACTCCATGCCAGCATATTGAATCGACAACAATTTTCAATTACGGTTTCTCAAAATTTCTGCTGTAGATTTTCATGAAACCTTAACAGAATACATAGAAGTTTGTGCTTAATCTAATGCACTACCTTTGCATATGCCGACAAACTCGGAAAAAATTAGCGACGATCGGTGTTGGGCAATATATTTGCCCCCCATACTCCATGCCAGCATATTGAATCGACAACAATTTTCAATTACGGTTTCTCAAAGTTTCTGCTGTAGATTTTCATGAAACCTTAACAGAATACATAGAAGTTTGTGCTTAATCTAATGCACTACCTTTGCATATGCCGACAAACTCGGAAAAAATTAGCGACGATCGGTGTTGGGCAATATATTTGGCCACCATACTCCATGCCAGCATATTGAATCGACAACAATTTTCAATTACGGTTTCTCAAAGTTTCTGCTGTAGATTTTCATGAAACCTTAACAGAATACATAGAAGTTTGTGCTTAATCTAATGCACTACCTTTGCATATGCCGACAAACTCGGAAAATATTAGCGACGATCGGTGTTGGGCAATATATTTGCCCCCCATACTCCATGCCAGCATATTGAATCGACAACAATTTTCAATTACGGTTTCTCAAAATTTCTGCTGTAGATTTTCATGAAACCTTAACAGAATACATAGAAGTTTGTGCTTAATCTAATGCACTACCTTTGCATATGCCGACAAACTCGGAAAAAATTAGCGACGATCGGTGTTGGGCAATATATTTGCCCCCCATACTCGATGCCAGCATATTGAATCGACAACAATTTTCAATTACGGTTTTTCAAAATTTCTGCAGTAGATTTTCATGAAACCTTAACAGAATACATAGAAGTTTGTGCTTAATCTAATGCACTACCTTTGCATATGCCGACAAACTCGGAAAAAATTAGCGACGATCGGTGTTGGGCAATATATTTGCCCCCCATACTCCATGCCAGCATATTGAATCGACAACAATTTTCAATTACGGTTTTTCAAAATTTCTACTGTAGATTTTCATGAAACCTTAACAGAATACATAGAAGTTTGTGCTTAATCTAATGCACTACCTTTGCATATGCCGACAAACTCGGAAAAAATTAGCGACGATCGGTGTTGGGCAATATATTTGCCCCATACTCCATGCCAGCATATTGAATCGACAACAATTTTCAATTACGGTTTCTCAAAATTTCTGCTGTAGATTTTCATGAAACCTTAACAGAATACATAGAAGTTTGTGCTTAATCTAATGCACTACCTTTGCATATGCCGACAAACTCGGAAAAAATTAGCGACGATCGGTGTTGGGCAATATATTTGCCCCCCATACTCCATGCCAGCATATTGAATCGATGGCGGCAACAATTTTCAATTACGGTTTCTCAAAATTTCTGCTGTAGATTTTCATGAAACCTTAACAGAATACATAGAAGTTTGTGCTTAATCTAATGCACTACCTTTGCATATGCCGACAAACTCGGAAAAAATTAGCGACGATCGGTGTTGGGCAATATATTTGCCCCCCATACTCCATGCCAGCATATTGAATCGATGGCGGCAACAATTTTCAATTACGGTTTCTCAAAATTTCTGCTGTAGATTTTCATGAAACCTTAACAGAATACATAGAAGTTTGTGCTTAATCTAATGCACTACCTTTGCATATGCCGACAAACTCGGAAAAAATTAGCGACGATCGGTGTTGGGCAATATATTTGCCCCCCATACTCCATGCCAGCATATTGAATCGACAACAATTTTCAATTACGGTTTTTCAAAATTTCTGCAGTAGATTTTCATGAAACCTTAACAGAATACATAGAAGTTTGTGCTTAATCTAATGCACTACCTTTGCATATGCCGACAAACTCGGAAAAAATTAGCGACGATCGGTGTTGGGCAATATATTTGCCCCCCATACTCCATGCCAGCATATTGAATCGACAACAATTTTCAATTACGGTTTTTCAAAATTTCTGCTGTAGATTTTCATGAAACCTTAACAGAATACATAGAAGTTTGTGCTTAATCTAATGCACTACCTTTGCATATGCCGACAAACTCGGAAAAAATTAGCGACGATCGGTGTTGGGCAATATATTTGCCCCCCATACTCCATGCCAGCATATTGAATCGACAACAATTTTCAATTACGGTTTCTCAAAATTTCTGCTGTAGATTTTCATGAAACCTTAACAGAATACATAGAAGTTTGTGCTTAATCTAATGCACTACCTTTGCATATGCCGACAAACTCGGAAAAAATTAGCGACGATCGGTGTTGGGCAATATATTTGCCCCCCATACTCCATGCCAGCATATTGAATCGACAACAATTTTCAATTACGGTTTCTCAAAATTTCTGCTGTAGATTTTCATGAAACCTTAACAGAATACATAGAAGTTTGTGCTTAATCTAATGCACTACCTTTGCATATGCCGACAAACTCGGAAAAAATTAGCGACGATCGGTGTTGGGCAATATATTTGCCCCCCATACTCCATGCCAGCATATTGAATCGACAACAATTTTCAATTACGGTTTCTCAAAATTTCTGCTGTAGATTTTCATGAAACCTTAACAGAATACATAGAAGTTTGTGCTTAATCTAATGCACTACCTTTGCATATGCCGACAAACTCGGAAAAAATTAGCGACGATCGGTGTTGGGCAATATATTTGCCCCCCATACTCCATGCCAGCATATTGAATCGACAACAATTTTCAATTACGGTTTCTCAAAATTTCTGCTGTAGATTTTCATGAAACCTTAACAGAATACATAGAAGTTTGTGCTTAATCTAATGCACTACCTTTGCATATGCCGACAAACTCGGAAAAAATTAGCGACGATCGGTGTTGGGCAATATATTTGCCCCCCATACTCCATGCCAGCATATTGAATCGACAACAATTTTCAATTACGGTTTTTCAAAATTTCTGCTGTAGATTTTCATGAAACCTTAACAGAATACATAGAAGTTTGTGCTTAATCTAATGCACTACCTTTGCATATGCCGACAAACTCGGAAAAAATTAGCGACGATCGGTGTTGGGCAATATATTTGCCCCCCATACTCCATGCCAGCATATTGAATCGACAACAATTTTCAATTACGGTTTCTCAAAGTTTCTGCTGTAGATTTTCATGAAACCTTAACAGAATACATAGAAGTTTGTGCTTAATCTAATGCACTACCTTTGCATATGCCGACAAACTCGGAAAAAATTAGCGACGATCGGTGTTGGGCAATATATTTGCCCCCCATACTCCATGCCAGCATATTGAATCGACAACAATTTTCAATTACGGTTTCTCAAAGTTTCTGCTGTAGATTTTCATGAAACCTTAACAGAATACATAGAAGTTTGTACTTAATCTAATGCACTACCTTTGCATATGCCGACAAACTCGGAAAAAAATTAGCGACGATCGGTGTTGGGCAATATATTTGCCCCCCATACTCCATGCCAGCATATTGAATCGATGGCGGCAACAATTTTCAATTACGGTTTCTCAAAATTTCTGCTGTAGATTTTCATGAAACCTTAACAGAATACATAGAAGTTTGTGCTTAATCTAATGCACTACCTTTGCATATGCCGACAAACTCGGAAAAAATTAGCGACGATCGGTGTTGGGCAATATATTTGCCCCCCATACTCCATGCCAGCATATTGAATCGATGGCGGCAACAATTTTCAATTACGGTTTCTCAAAATTTCTGCTGTAGATTTTCATGAAACCTTAACAGAATACATAGAAGTTTGTGCTTAATCTAATGCACTACCTTTGCATATGCCGACAAACTCGGAAAAAATTAGCGACGATCGGTGTTGGGCAATATATTTGCCCCCCATACTCCATGCCAGCATATTGAATCGACAACAATTTTCAATTACGGTTTCTCAAAATTTCTGCTGTAGATTTTCATGAAACCTTAACAGAATACATAGAAGTTTGTGCTTAATCTAATGCACTACCTTTGCATATGCCGACAAACTCGGAAAAAATTAGCGACGATCGGTGTTGGGCAATATATTTGCCCCCCATACTCCATGCCAGCATATTGAATCGACAACAATTTTCAATTACGGTTTCTCAAAATTTCTGCTGTAGATTTTCATGAAACCTTAACAGAATACATAGAAGTTTGTGCTTAATCTAATGCACTACCTTTGCATATGCCGACAAACTCGGAAAAAATTAGCGACGATCGGTGTTGGGCAATATATTTGCCCCCCATACTCCATGCCAGCATATTGAATCGACAACAATTTTCAATTACGGTTTTTCAAAATTTCTACTGTAGATTTTCATGAAACCTTAACAGAATACATAGAAGTTTGTGCTTAATCTAATGCACTACCTTTGCATATGCCGACAAACTCGGAAAAAATTAGCGACGATCGGTGTTGGGCAATATATTTGCCCCATACTCCATGCCAGCATATTGAATCGACAACAATTTTCAATTACGGTTTCTCAAAATTTCTGCTGTAGATTTTCATGAAACCTTAACAGAATACATAGAAGTTTGTGCTTAATCTAATGCACTACCTTTGCATATGCCGACAAACTCGGAAAAAATTAGCGACGATCGGTGTTGGGCAATATATTTGCCCCCCATACTCCATGCCAGCATATTGAATCGATGGCGGCAACAATTTTCAATTACGGTTTCTCAAAATTTCTGCTGTAGATTTTCATGAAACCTTAACAGAATACATAGAAGTTTGTGCTTAATCTAATGCACTACCTTTGCATATGCCGACAAACTCGGAAAAAATTAGCGACGATCGGTGTTGGGCAATATATTTGCCCCCCATACTCCATGCCAGCATATTGAATCGATGGCGGCAACAATTTTCAATTACGGTTTCTCAAAATTTCTGCTGTAGATTTTCATGAAACCTTAACAGAATACATAGAAGTTTGTGCTTAATCTAATGCACTACCTTTGCATATGCCGACAAACTCGGAAAAAATTAGCGACGATCGGTGTTGGGCAATATATTTGCCCCCCATACTCCATGCCAGCATATTGAATCGACAACAATTTTCAATTACGGTTTTTCAAAATTTCTGCAGTAGATTTTCATGAAACCTTAACAGAATACATAGAAGTTTGTGCTTAATCTAATGCACTACCTTTGCATATGCCGACAAACTCGGAAAAAATTAGCGACGATCGGTGTTGGGCAATATATTTGCCCCCCATACTCCATGCCAGCATATTGAATCGACAACAATTTTCAATTACGGTTTTTCAAAATTTCTGCTGTAGATTTTCATGAAACCTTAACAGAATACATAGAAGTTTGTGCTTAATCTAATGCACTACCTTTGCATATGCCGACAAACTCGGAAAAAATTAGCGACGATCGGTGTTGGGCAATATATTTGCCCCCCATACTCCATGCCAGCATATTGAATCGACAACAATTTTCAATTACGGTTTCTCAAAATTTCTGCTGTAGATTTTCATGAAACCTTAACAGAATACATAGAAGTTTGTGCTTAATCTAATGCACTACCTTTGCATATGCCGACAAACTCGGAAAAAATTAGCGACGATCGGTGTTGGGCAATATATTTGCCCCCCATACTCCATGCCAGCATATTGAATCGACAACAATTTTCAATTACGGTTTCTCAAAATTTCTGCTGTAGATTTTCATGAAACCTTAACAGAATACATAGAAGTTTGTGCTTAATCTAATGCACTACCTTTGCATATGCCGACAAACTCGGAAAAAATTAGCGACGATCGGTGTTGGGCAATATATTTGCCCCCCCATACTCCATGCCAGCATATTGAATCGACAACAATTTTCAATTACGGTTTCTCAAAATTTCTGCTGTAGATTTTCATGAAACCTTAACAGAATACATAGAAGTTTGTGCTTAATCTAATGCACTACCTTTGCATATGCCGACAAACTCGGAAAAAATTAGCGACGATCGGTGTTGGGCAATATATTTGCCCCCCATACTCCATGCCAGCATATTGAATCGACAACAATTTTCAATTACGGTTTCTCAAAATTTCTGCTGTAGATTTTCATGAAACCTTAACAGAATACATAGAAGTTTGTGCTTAATCTAATGCACTACCTTTGCATATGCCGACAAACTCGGAAAAAATTAGCGACGATCGGTGTTGGGCAATATATTTGCCCCCCATACTCCATGCCAGCATATTGAATCGACAACAATTTTCAATTACGGTTTTTCAAAATTTCTGCTGTAGATTTTCATGAAACCTTAACAGAATACATAGAAGTTTGTGCTTAATCTAATGCACTACCTTTGCATATGCCGACAAACTCGGAAAAAATTAGCGACGATCGGTGTTGGGCAATATATTTGCCCCCCATACTCCATGCCAGCATATTGAATCGACAACAATTTTCAATTACGGTTTCTCAAAGTTTCTGCTGTAGATTTTCATGAAACCTTAACAGAATACATAGAAGTTTGTGCTTAATCTAATGCACTACCTTTGCATATGCCGACAAACTCGGAAAAAATTAGCGACGATCGGTGTTGGGCAATATATTTGCCCCCCATACTCCATGCCAGCATATTGAATCGACAACAATTTTCAATTACGGTTTCTCAAAGTTTCTGCTGTAGATTTTCATGAAACCTTAACAGAATACATAGAAGTTTGTACTTAATCTAATGCACTACCTTTGCATATGCCGACAAACTCGGAAAAAATTAGCGACGATCGGTGTTGGGCAATATATTTGCCCCCCATACTCCATGCCAGCATATTGAATCGATGGCGGCAACAATTTTCAATTACGGTTTCTCAAAATTTCTGCTGTAGATTTTCATGAAACCTTAACAGAATACATAGAAGTTTGTGCTTAATCTAATGCACTACCTTTGCATATGCCGACAAACTCGGAAAAAATTAGCGACGATCGGTGTTGGGCAATATATTTGCCCCCCATACTCCATGCCAGCATATTGAATCGATGGCGGCAACAATTTTCAATTACGGTTTCTCAAAATTTCTGCTGTAGATTTTCATGAAACCTTAACAGAATACATAGAAGTTTGTGCTTAATCTAATGCACTACCTTTGCATATGCCGACAAACTCGGAAAAAATTAGCGACGATCGGTGTTGGGCAATATATTTGCCCCCCATACTCCATGCCAGCATATTGAATCGACAACAATTTTCAATTACGGTTTCTCAAAATTTCTGCTGTAGATTTTCATGAAACCTTAACAGAATACATAGAAGTTTGTGCTTAATCTAATGCACTACCTTTGCATATGCCGACAAACTCGGAAAAAATTAGCGACGATCGGTGTTGGGCAATATATTTGCCCCCCATACTCCATGCCAGCATATTGAATCGACAACAATTTTCAATTACGGTTTCTCAAAATTTCTGCTGTAGATTTTCATGAAACCTTAACAGAATACATAGAAGTTTGTGCTTAATCTAATGCACTACCTTTGCATATGCCGACAAACTCGGAAAAAATTAGCGACGATCGGTGTTGGGCAATATATTTGCCCCCCATACTCCATGCCAGCATATTGAATCGACAACAATTTTCAATTACGGTTTCTCAAAATTTCTGCTGTAGATTTTCATGAAACCTTAACAGAATACATAGAAGTTTGTGCTTAATCTAATGCACTACCTTTGCATATGCCGACAAACTCGGAAAAAATTAGCGACGATCGGTGTTGGGCAATATATTTGCCCCCCATACTCCATGCCAGCATATTGAATCGACAACAATTTTCAATTACGGTTTCTCAAAGTTTCTGCTGTAGATTTTCATGAAACCTTAACAGAATACATAGAAGTTTGTGCTTAATCTAATGCACTACCTTTGCATATGCCGACAAACTCGGAAAAAATTAGCGACGATCGGTGTTGGGCAATATATTTGCCCCCCATACTCCATGCCAGCATATTGAATCGACAACAATTTTCAATTACGGTTTCTCAAAATTTCTGCTGTAGATTTTCATGAAACCTTAACAGAATACATAGAAGTTTGTGCTTAATCTAATGCACTACCTTTGCATATGCCGACAAACTCGGAAAAAATTAGCGACGATCGGTGTTGGGCAATATATTTGCCCCCCATACTCCATGCCAGCATATTGAATCGATGGCGGCAACAATTTTCAATTACGGTTTCTCAAAATTTCTGCTGTAGATTTTCATGAAACCTTAACAGAATACATAGAAGTTTGTGCTTAATCTACTGCACTACCTTTGCATATGCCGACAAACTCGGAAAAAATTAGCGACGATCGGTGTTGGGCAATATATTTGCCCCCCATACTCCATGCCAGCATATTGAATCGACAACAATTTTCAATTACGGTTTCTCAAAATTTCTGCTGTAGATTTTCATGAAACCTTAACAGAATACATAGAAGTTTGTGCTTAATCTAATGCACTACCTTTGCATATGCCGACAAACTCGGAAAAAATTAGCGACGATCGGTGTTGGGCAATATATTTGCCCCCATACTCCATGCCAGCATATTGAATCGACAACAATTTTCAATTACGGTTTCTCAAAATTTCTGCTGTAGATTTTCATGAAACCTTAACAGAATACATAGAAGTTTGTGCTTAATCTAATGCACTACCTTTGCATGTGCCGACAAACTCGGAAAAAAATTAGCGACGATCGGTGTTGGGCAATATATTTGCCCCCCATACTCCATGCCAGCATATTGAATCGATGGCGGCAACAATTTTCAATTACGGTTTCTCAAAATTTCTGCTGTAGATTTTCATGAAACCTTAACAGAATACATAGAAGTTTGTGCTTAATCTAATGCACTACCTTTGCATATGCCGACAAACTCGGAAAAAATTAGCGACGATCGGTGTTGGGCAATATATTTGCCCCCCATACTCCATGCCAGCATATTGAATCGACAACAATTTTCAATTACGGTTTCTCAAAATTTCTGCTGTAGATTTTCATGAAACCTTAACAGAATACATAGAAGTTTGTGCTTAATCTAATGCACTACCTTTGCATGTGCCGACAAACTCGGAAAAAATTAGCGACGATCGGTGTTGGGCAATATATTTGCCCCCCATACTCCATGCCAGCATATTGAATCGATGGCGGCAACAATTTTCAATTACGGTTTCTCAAAATTTCTGCTGTAGATTTTCATGAAACCTTAACAGAATACATAGAAGTTTGTGCTTAATCTAATGCACTACCTTTGCATATGCCGACAAACTCGGAAAAAATTAGCGACGATCGGTGTTGGGCAATATATTTGCCCCCCATACTCCATGCCAGCATATTGAATCGACAACAATTTTCAATTACGGTTTCTCAAAATTTCTGCTGTAGATTTTCATGAAACCTTAACAGAATACATAGAAGTTTGTGCTTAATCTAATGCACTACCTTTGCATATGCCGACAAACTCGGAAAAAATTAGCGACGATCGGTGTTGGGCAATATATTTGCCCCCCATACTCCATGCCAGCATATTGAATCGACAACAATTTTCAATTACGGTTTCTCAAAATTTCTGCTGTAGATTTTCATGAAACCTTAACAGAATACATAGAAGTTTGTGCTTAATCTAATGCACTACCTTTGCATATGCCGACATACTCGGAAAAAATTAGCGACGATCGGTGTTGGGCAATATATTTGCCCCCCATACTCCATGCCAGCATATTGAATCGACAACAATTTTCAATTACGGTTTCTCAAAATTTCTGCTGTAGATTTTCATGAAACCTTAACAGAATACATAGAAGTTTGTGCTTAATCTAATGCACTACCTTTGCATATGCCGACAAACTCGGAAAAAATTAGCGACGATCGGTGTTGGGCAATATATTTGCCCCCCATACTCCATGCCAGCATATTGAATCGATGGCGGCAACAATTTTCAATTACGGTTTCTCAAAATTTCTGCTGTAGATTTTCATGAAACCTTAACAGAATACATAGAAGTTTGTGCTTAATCTAATGCACTACCTTTGCATATGCCGACAAACTCGGAAAAAATTAGCGACGATCGGTGTTGGGCAATATATTTGCCCCCCATACTCCATGCCAGCATATTGAATCGACAACAATTTTCAATTACGGTTTCTCAAAATTTCTGCTGTAGATTTTCATGAAACCTTAACAGAATACATAGAAGTTTGTGCTTAATCTAATGCACTACCTTTGCATATGCCGACAAACTCGGAAAAAATTAGCGACGATCGGTGTTGGGCAAAATATTTGCCTCCCATACTCCATGCCAGCATATTGAATCGACAACAATTTTCAATTACGGTTTCTCAAAATTTCTGCTGTAGATTTTCATAAAACCTTAACAGAATACATAGAAGTTTGTGCTTAATCTAATGCACTACCTTTGCATATGCCGACAAACTCGGAAAAAATTAGCGACGATCGGTGTTGGGCAATATATTTGCCCCCCATACTCCATGCCAGCATATTGAATCGATGGCGGCAACAATTTTCAATTACGGTTTCTCAAAATTTCTGCTGTAGATTTTCATGAAACCTTAACAGAATACATAGAAGTTTGTGCTTAATCTAATGCACTACCTTTGCATATGCCGACAAACTCGGAAAAAATTAGCGACGATCGGTGTTGGGCAATATATTTGCCCCCCATACTCCATGCCAGCATATTGAATCGATGGCGGCAACAATTTTCAATTACGGTTTCTCAAAATTTCTGCTGTAGATTTTCATGAAACCTTAACAGAATACATAGAAGTTTGTGCTTAATCTAATGCACTACCTTTGCATGTGCCGACAAACTCGGAAAAAATTAGCGACGATCGGTGTTGGGCAATATATTTGCCCCCCATACTCCATGCCAGCATATTGAATCGACAACAATTTTCAATTACGGTTTCTCAAAATTTCTGCTGTAGATTTTCATGAAACCTTAACAGAATACATAGAAGTTTGTGCTTAATCTAATGCACTACCTTTGCATGTGCCGACAAACTCGGAAAAAATTAGCGACGATCGGTGTTGGGCAATATATTTGCCCCCCATACTCCATGCCAGCATATTGAATCGACAACAATTTTCAATTACGGTTTCTCAAAATTTCTGCTGTAGATTTTCATGAAACCTTAACAGAATACATAGAAGTTTGTGCTTAATCTAATGCACTACCTTTGCATATGCCGACAAACTCGGAAAAAATTAGCGACGATCGGTGTTGGGCAATATATTTGCCCCCCATACTCCATGCCAGCATATTGAATCGACAACAATTTTCAATTACGGTTTCTCAAAATTTCTGCTGTAGATTTTCATGAAACCTTAACAGAATACATAGAAGTTTGTGCTTAATCTAATGCACTACCTTTGCATGTGCCGACAAACTCGGAAAAAATTAGCGACGATCGGTGTTGGGCAATATATTTGCCCCCCATACTCCATGCCAGCATATTGAATCGACAACAATTTTCAATTACGGTTTCTCAAAATTTCTGCTGTAGATTTTCATGAAACCTTAACAGAATACATAGAAGTTTGTGCTTAATCTAATGCACTACCTTTGCATATGCCGACAAACTCGGAAAAAATTAGCGACGATCGGTGTTGGGCAATATATTTGCCCCCCATACTCCATGCCAGCATATTGAATCGATGGCGGCAACAATTTTCAATTACGGTTTCTCAAAATTTCTGCTGTAGATTTTCATGAAACCTTAACAGAATACATAGAAGTTTGTGCTTAATCTAATGCACTACCTTTGCATATGCCGACAAACTCGGAAAAAATTAGCGACGATCGGTGTTGGGCAATATATTTGCCCCCCATACTCCATGCCAGCATATTGAATCGATGGCGGCAACAATTTTCAATTACGGTTTCTCAAAATTTCTGCTGTAGATTTTCATGAAACCTTAACAGAATACATAGAAGTTTGTGCTTAATCTAATGCACTACCTTTGCATGTGCCGACAAACTCGGAAAAAATTAGCGACGATCGGTGTTGGGCAATATATTTGCCCCCCATACTCCATGCCAGCATATTGAATCGACAACAATTTTCAATTACGGTTTCTCAAAATTTCTGCTGTAGATTTTCATGAAACCTTAACAGAATACATAGAAGTTTGTGCTTAATCTAATGCACTACCTTTGCATATGCCGACAAACTCGGAAAAAATTAGCGACGATCGGTGTTGGGCAATATATTTGCCCCCCATACTCCATGCCAGCATATTGAATCGATGGCGGCAACAATTTTCAATTACGGTTTCTCAAAATTTCTGCTGTAGATTTTCATGAAACCTTAACAGAATACATAGAAGTTTGTGCTTAATCTAATGCACTACCTTTGCATATGCCGACAAACTCGGAAAAAATTAGCGACGATCGGTGTTGGGCAAAATATTTGCCTCCCATACTCCATGCCAGCATATTGAATCGACAACAATTTTCAATTACGGTTTCTCAAAATTTCTGCTGTAGATTTTCATAAAACCTTAACAGAATACATAGAAGTTTGTGCTTAATCTAATGCACTACCTTTGCATGTGCCGACAAACTCGGAAAAAATTAGCGACGATCGGTGTTGGGCAAAATATTTGCCCCCCATACTCCATGCCAGCATATTGAATCGACAACAATTTTCAATTACGGTTTCTCAAAATTTCTGCTGTAGATTTTCATGAAACCTTAACAGAATACATAGAAGTTTGTGCTTAATCTAATGCACTACCTTTGCATGTGCCGACAAACTCGGAAAAAATTAGCGACGATCGGTGTTGGGCAATATATTTGCCCCCCATACTCCATGCCAGCATATTGAATCGACAACAATTTTCAATTACGGTTTCTCAAAATTTCTGCTGTAGATTTTCATGAAACCTTAACAGAATACATAGAAGTTTGTGCTTAATCTAATGCACTACCTTTGCATGTGCCGACAAACTCGGAAAAAATTAGCGACGATCGGTGTTGGGCAATATATTTGCCCCCCATACTCCATGCCAGCATATTGAATCGACAACAATTTTCAATTACGGTTTCTCAAAATTTCTGCTGTAGATTTTCATGAAACCTTAACAGAATACATAGAAGTTTGTGCTTAATCTAATGCACTACCTTTGTATATGCCGACAAACTCGGAAAAAATTAGCGACGATCGGTGTTGGGCAATATATTTGCCCCCCATACTCCATGCCAGCATATTGAATCGACAACAATTTTCAATTACGGTTTCTCAAAATTTCTGCTGTAGATTTTCGTGAAACCTTAACAGAATACATAGAAGTTTGTGCTTAATCTAATGCACTACCTTTGCATGTGCCGACAAACTCGGAAAAAATTAGCGACGATCGGTGTTGGGCAATATATTTGCCCCCCATACTCCATGCCAGCATATTGAATCGACAACAATTTTCAATTACGGTTTCTCAAAATTTCTGCTGTAGATTTTCATGAAACCTTAACAGAATACATAGGAGTTTGTGCTTAATCTAATGCACTACCTTTGCATATGCCGACAAACTCGGAAAAAATTAGCGACGATCGGTGTTGGGCAATATATTTGCCCCCCATACTCCATGCCAGCATATTGAATCGACAACAATTTTCAATTACGGTTTCTCAAAATTTCTGCTATAGATTTTCATGAAACCTTAACAGAATACATAGAAGTTTGTGCTTAATCTAATGCACTACCTTTGCATGTGCCGACAAACTCGGAAAAAATTAGCGACGATCGGTGTTGGGCAATATATTTGCCCCCCATACTCCATGCCAGCATATTGAATCGACAACAATTTTCAATTACGGTTTCTCAAAATTTCTGCTGTAGATTTTCATGAAACCTTAACAGAATACATAGAAGTTTGTGCTTAATCTAATGCACTACCTTTGTATATGCCGACAAACTCGGAAAAAATTAGCGACGATCGGTGTTGGGCAATATATTTGCCCCCCATACTCCATGCCAGCATATTGAATCGACAACAATTTTCAATTACGGTTTCTCAAAATTTCTGCTGTAGATTTTCATGAAACCTTAACAGAATACATAGAAGTTTGTGCTTAATCTAATGCACTACCTTTGCATATGCCGACAAACTCGGAAAAAATTAGCGACGATCGGTGTTGGGCAATATATTTGCCCCCCATACTCCATGCCAGCATATTGAATCGACAACAATTTTCAATTACGGTTTCTCAAAATTTCTGCTGTAGATTTTCATAAAACCTTAACAGAATACATAGAAGTTTGTGCTTAATCTAATGCACTACCTTTGCATATGCCGACAAACTCGGAAAAAATTAGCGACGATCGGTGTTGGGCAATATATTTGCCCCCCATACTCCATGCCAGCATATTGAATCGACAACAATTTTCAATTACGGTTTCTCAAAATTTCTGCTGTAGATTTTCATAAAACCTTAACAGAATACATAGAAGTTTGTGCTTAATCTAATGCACTACCTTTGCATGTGCCGACAAACTCGGAAAAAATTAGCGACGATCGGTGTTGGGCAATATATTTGCCCCCCATACTCCATGCCAGCATATTGAATCGACAACAATTTTCAATTACGGTTTCTCAAAATTTCTGCTGTAGATTTTCATGAAACCTTAACAGAATACATAGAAGTTTGTGCTTAATCTAATGCACTACCTTTGCATGTGCCGACAAACTCGGAAAAAATTAGCGACGATCGGTGTTGGGCAATATATTTGCCCCCCATACTCCATGCCAGCATATTGAATCGACAACAATTTTCAATTACGGTTTCTCAAAATTTCTGCTGTAGATTTTCATGAAACCTTAACAGAATACATAGAAGTTTGTGCTTAATCTAATGCACTACCTTTGCATATGCCGACAAACTCGGAAAAAATTAGCGACGATCGGTGTTGGGCAATATATTTGCCCCCCATACTCCATGCCAGCATATTGAATCGACAACAATTTTCAATTACGGTTTCTCAAAATTTCTGCTGTAGATTTTCATGAAACCTTAACAGAATACATAGAAGTTTGTGCTTAATCTAATGCACTACCTTTGCATGTGCCGACAAACTCGGAAAAAATTAGCGACGATCGGTGTTGGGCAATATATTTGCCCCCCATACTCCATGCCAGCATATTGAATCGACAACAATTTTCAATTACGGTTTCTCAAAATTTCTGCTGTAGATTTTCATGAAACCTTAACAGAATACATAGAAGTTTGTGCTTAATCTAATGCACTACCTTTGCATGTGCCGACAAACTCGGAAAAAATTAGCGACGATCGGTGTTGGGCAATATATTTGCCCCCCATACTCCATGCCAGCATATTGAATCGACAACAATTTTCAATTACGGTTTCTCAAAATTTCTGCTGTAGATTTTCATGAAACCTTAACAGAATACATAGAAGTTTGTGCTTAATCTAATGCACTACCTTTGCATATGCCGACAAACTCGGAAAAAATTAGCGACGATCGGTGTTGGGCAATATATTTGCCCCCCATACTCCATGCCAGCATATTGAATCGACAACAATTTTCAATTACGGTTTCTCAAAATTTCTGCTGTAGATTTTCATGAAACCTTAACAGAATACATAGAAGTTTGTGCTTAATCTAATGCACTACCTTTGCATGTGCCGACAAACTCGGAAAAAATTAGCGACGATCGGTGTTGGGCAATATATTTGCCCCCCATACTCCATGCCAGCATATTGAATCGACAACAATTTTCAATTACGGTTTCTCAAAATTTCTGCTGTAGATTTTCATGAAACCTTAACAGAATACATAGGAGTTTGTGCTTAATCTAATGCACTACCTTTGCATATGCCGACAAACTCGGAAAAAATTAGCGACGATCGGTGTTGGGCAATATATTTGCCCCCCATACTCCATGCCAGCATATTGAATCGACAACAATTTTCAATTACGGTTTCTCAAAATTTCTGCTATAGATTTTCATGAAACCTTAACAGAATACATAGAAGTTTGCGCTTAATCTAATGCACTACCTTTGCATGTGCCGACAAACTCGGAAAAAATTAGCGACGATCGGTGTTGGGCAATATATTTGCCCCCCATACTCCATGCCAGCATATTGAATCGACAACAATTTTCAATTACGGTTTCTCAAAATTTCTGCTGTAGATTTTCATGAAACCTTAACAGAATACATAGAAGTTTGTGCTTAATCTAATGCACTACCTTTGCATATGCCGACAAACTCGGAAAAAATTAGCGACGATCGGTGTTGGGCAATATATTTGCCCCCCATACTCCATGCCAGCATATTGAATCGACAACAATTTTCAATTACGGTTTCTCAAAATTTCTGCTGTAGATTTTCATAAAACCTTAACAGAATACATAGAAGTTTGTGCTTAATCTAATGCACTACCTTTGCATATGCCGACAAACTCGGAAAAAATTAGCGACGATCGGTGTTGGGCAATATATTTGCCCCCCATACTCCATGCCAGCATATTGAATCGACAACAATTTTCAATTACGGTTTCTCAAAATTTCTGCTGTAGATTTTCATGAAACCTTAACAGAATACATAGGAGTTTGTGCTTAATCTAATGCACTACCTTTGCATATGCCGACAAACTCGGAAAAAATTAGCGACGATCGGTGTTGGGCAATATATTTGCCCCCCATACTCCATGCCAGCATATTGAATCGACAACAATTTTCAATTACGGTTTCTCAAAATTTCTGCTATAGATTTTCATGAAACCTTAACAGAATACATAGAAGTTTGTGCTTAATCTAATGCACTACCTTTGCATGTGCCGACAAACTCGGAAAAAATTAGCGACGATCGGTGTTGGGCAATATATTTGCCCCCCATACTCCATGCCAGCATATTGAATCGACAACAATTTTCAATTACGGTTTCTCAAAATTTCTGCTGTAGATTTTCATGAAACCTTAACAGAATACATAGAAGTTTGTGCTTAATCTAATGCACTACCTTTGTATATGCCGACAAACTCGGAAAAAATTAGCGACGATCGGTGTTGGGCAATATATTTGCCCCCCATACTCCATGCCAGCATATTGAATCGACAACAATTTTCAATTACGGTTTCTCAAAATTTCTGCTGTAGATTTTCATGAAACCTTAACAGAATACATAGAAGTTTGTGCTTAATCTAATGCACTACCTTTGCATATGCCGACAAACTCGGAAAAAATTAGCGACGATCGGTGTTGGGCAATATATTTGCCCCCCATACTCCATGCCAGCATATTGAATCGACAACAATTTTCAATTACGGTTTCTCAAAATTTCTGCTGTAGATTTTCATGAAACCTTAACAGAATACATAGAAGTTTGTGCTTAATCTAATGCACTACCTTTGCATATGCCGACAAACTCGGAAAAAATTAGCGACGATCGGTGTTGGGCAATATATTTGCCCCCCATACTCCATGCCAGCATATTGAATCGACAACAATTTTCAATTACGGTTTCTCAAAATTTCTGCTGTAGATTTTCATGAAACCTTAACAGAATACATAGAAGTTTGTGCTTAATCTAATGCACTACCTTTGCATATGCCGACAAACTCGGAAAAAATTAGCGACGATCGGTGTTGGGCAATATATTTGCCCCCCATACTCCATGCCAGCATATTGAATCGACAACAATTTTCAATTACGGTTTCTCAAAATTTCTGCTGTAGATTTTCATGAAACCTTAACAGAATGCATAGAAGTTTGTGCTTAATCTAATGCACTACCTTTGCATATGCCGACAAACTCGGAAAAAATTAGCGACGATCGGTGTTGGGCAATATATTTGCCCCCCATACTCCATGCCAGCATATTGAATCGATGGCGGCAAGAATTTTCAATTACGGTTTCTCAAAATTTCTGCTGTAGATTTTCATGAAACCTTAACAGAATACATAGAAGTTTGTGCTTAATCTAATGCACTACCTTTGCATATGCCGACAAACTCGGAAAAAATTAGCGACGATCGGTGTTGGGCAATATATTTGCCCCCCATACTCCATGCCAGCATATTGAATCGACAACAATTTTCAATTACGGTTTCTCAAAATTTCTGCTGTAGATTTTCATGAAACCTTAACAGAATACATAGAAGTTTATGCTTAATCTAAGGCACTACCTTTGCATATGCCGACAAACTCGGAAAAAATTAGCGACGATCGGTGTTGGGCAATATATTTGCCCCCCATACTCCATGCCAGCATATTGAATCGACAACAATTTTCAATTACGGTTTCTCAAAATTTCTGCTGTAGATTTTCATGAAACCTTAACAGAATGCATAGAAGTTTGTGCTTAATCTAATGCACTACCTTTGCATATGCCGACAAACTCGGAAAAAATTAGCGACGATCGGTGTTGGGCAATATATTTGCCCCCCATACTCCATGCCAGCATATTGAATCGACAACAATTTTCAATTACGGTTTCTCAAAATTTCTGCTGTAGATTTTCATGAAACCTTAACAGAATACATAGAAGTTTGTGCTTAATCTAATGCACTACCTTTGCATATGCCGACAAACTCGGAAAAAATTAGCGACGATCGGTGTTGGGCAATATATTTGCCCCCCATACTCCATGCCAGCATATTGAATCGACAACAATTTTCAATTACGGTTTCTCAAAATTTCTGCTGTAGATTTTCATGAAACCTTAACAGAATACATAGAAGTTTGTGCTTAATCTAATGCACTACCTTTGCATATGCCGACAAACTCGGAAAAAATTAGCGACGATCGGTGTTGGGCAATATATTTGCCCCCCATACTCCATGCCAGCATATTGAATCGATGGCGGCAACAATTTTCAATTACGGTTTCTCAAAATTTCTGCTGTAGATTTTCATGAAACCTTAACAGAATACATAGAAGTTTGTGCTTAATCTAATGCACTACCTTTGCATATGCCGACAAACTCGGAAAAAATTAGCGACGATCGGTGTTGGGCAATATATTTGCCCCCCATACTCCATGCCAGCATATTGAATCGACAACAATTTTCAATTACGGTTTCTCAAAATTTCTGCTGTAGATTTTCATGAAACCTTAACAGAATACATAGAAGTTTGTGCTTAATCTAATGCACTACCTTTGCATGTGCCGACAAACTCGGAAAAAATTAGCGACGATCGGTGTTGGGCAATATATTTGACCCCAATACTCCATGCCAGCATATTGAATCGACAACAATTTTCAATTACGGTTTCTCAAAATTTCTGCTGTAGATTTTCATAAAACCTTAACAGAATACATAGAAGTTTGTGCTAAATCTAATGCACTACCTTTGCATATGCCGACAAACTCGGAAAAAATTAGCGACGATCGGTGTTGGGCAATATATTTGCCCCCCATACTCCATGCCAGCATATTGAATCGATGGCGGCAACAATTTTCAATTACGGTTTCTCAAAATTTCTGCTGTAGATTTTCATGAAACCTTAACAGAATACATAGAAGTTTGTGCTTAATCTAATGCACTACCTTTGCATATGCCGACAAACTCGGAAAAAATTAGCGACGATCGGTGTTGGGCAATATATTTGCCCCCCATACTCCATGCCAGCATATTGAATCGATGGCGGCAACAATTTTCAATTACGGTTTCTCAAAATTTCTGCTGTAGATTTTCATGAAACCTTAACAGAATACATAGAAGTTTGTGCTTAATCTAATGCACTACCTTTGCATATGCCGACAAACTCGGAAAAAATTAGCGACGATCGGTGTTGGGCAATATATTTGCCCCCCATACTCCATGCCAGCATATTGAATCGATGGCGGCAACAATTTTCAATTACGGTTTCTCAAAATTTCTGCTGTAGATTTTCATGAAACCTTAACAGAATACATAGAAGTTTGTGCTTAATCTAATGCACTACCTTTGCATATGCCGACAAACTCGGAAAAAATTAGCGACGATCGGTGTTGGGCAATATATTTGCCCCCCATACTCCATGCCAGCATATTGAATCGATGGCGGCAACAATTTTCAATTACGGTTTCTCAAAATTTCTGCTGTAGATTTTCATGAAACCTTAACAGAATACATAGAAGTTTGTGCTTAATCTAATGCACTACCTTTGCATATGCCGACAAACTCGGAAAAAATTAGCGACGATCGGTGTTGGGCAATATATTTGCCCCCCATACTCCATGCCAGCATATTGAATCGATGGCGGCAACAATTTTCAATTACGGTTTCTCAAAATTTCTGCTGTAGATTTTCATGAAACCTTAACAGAATACATAGAAGTTTGTGCTTAATCTAATGCACTACCTTTGCATATGCCGACAAACTCGGAAAAAATTAGCGACGATCGGTGTTGGGCAATATATTTGCCCCCCATACTCCATGCCAGCATATTGAATCGACAACAATTTTCAATTACGGTTTCTCAAAATTTCTGCTGTAGATTTTCATGAAACCTTAACAGAATACATAGAAGTTTGTGCTTAATCTAATGCACTACCTTTGCATATGCCGACAAACTCGGAAAAAATTAGCGACGATCGGTGTTGGGCAATATATTTGCCCCCCATACTCCATGCCAGCATATTGAATCGACAACAATTTTCAATTACGGTTTCTCAAAATTTCTGCTGTAGATTTTCATGAAACCTTAACAGAATGCATAGAAGTTTGTGCTTAATCTAATGCACTACCTTTGCATATGCCGACAAACTCGGAAAAAATTAGCGACGATCGGTGTTGGGCAATATATTTGCCCCCCATACTCCATGCCAGCATATTGAATCGACAACAATTTTCAATTACGGTTTCTCAAAATTTCTGCTGTAGATTTTCATGAAACCTTAACAGAATGCATAGAAGTTTGTGCTTAATCTAATGCACTACCTTTGCATATGCCGACAAACTCGGAAAAAATTAGCGACGATCGGTGTTGGGCAATATATTTGCCCCCCATACTCCATGCCAGCATATTGAATCGACAACAATTTTCAATTACGGTTTCTCAAAATTTCTGCTGTAGATTTTCATGAAACCTTAACAGAATACATAGAAGTTTGTGCTTAATCTAATGCACTACCTTTGCATATGCCGACAAACTCGGAAAAAATTAGCGACGATCGGTGTTGGGCAATATATTTGCCCCCCATACTCCATGCCAGCATATTGAATCGACAACAATTTTCAATTACGGTTTCTCAAAATTTCTGCTGTAGATTTTCATGAAACCTTAACAGAATACATAGAAGTTTGTGCTTAATCTAATGCACTACCTTTGCATATGCCGACAAACTCGGAAAAAATTAGCGACGATCGGTGTTGGGCAATATATTTGCCCCCCATACTCCATGCCAGCATATTGAATCGATGGCGGCAACAATTTTCAATTACGGTTTCTCAAAATTTCTGCTGTAGATTTTCATGAAACCTTAACAGAATACATAGAAGTTTGTGCTTAATCTAATGCACTACCTTTGCATATGCCGACAAACTCGGAAAAAATTAGCGACGATCGGTGTTGGGCAATATATTTGCCCCCCATACTCCATGCCAGCATATTGAATCGACAACAATTTTCAATTACGGTTTCTCAAAATTTCTGCTGTAGATTTTCATAAAACCTTAACAGAATACATAGAAGTTTGTGCTAAATCTAATGCACTACCTTTGCATATGCCGACAAACTCGGAAAAAATTAGCGACGATCGGTGTTGGGCAATATATTTGCCCCCCATACTCCATGCCAGCATATTGAATCGATGGCGGCAACAATTTTCAATTACGGTTTCTCAAAATTTCTGCTGTAGATTTTCATGAAACCTTAACAGAATACATAGAAGTTTGTGCTTAATCTAATGCACTACCTTTGCATATGCCGACAAACTCGGAAAAAATTAGCGACGATCGGTGTTGGGCAATATATTTGCCCCCCATACTCCATGCCAGCATATTGAATCGATGGCGGCAACAATTTTCAATTACGGTTTCTCAAAATTTCTGCTGTAGATTTTCATGAAACCTTAACAGAATACATAGAAGTTTGTGCTTAATCTAATGCACTACCTTTGCATATGCCGACAAACTCGGAAAAAATTAGCGACGATCGGTGTTGGGCAATATATTTGCCCCCCATACTCCATGCCAGCATATTGAATCGATGGCGGCAACAATTTTCAATTACGGTTTCTCAAAATTTCTGCTGTAGATTTTCATGAAACCTTAACAGAATACATAGAAGTTTGTGCTTAATCTAATGCACTACCTTTGCATGTGCCGACAAACTCGGAAAAAATTAGCGACGATCGGTGTTGGGCAATATATTTGACCCCAATACTCCATGCCAGCATATTGAATCGACAACAATTTTCAATTACGGTTTCTCAAAATTTCTGCTGTAGATTTTCATAAAACCTTAACAGAATACATAGAAGTTTGTGCTAAATCTAATGCACTACCTTTGCATATGCCGACAAACTCGGAAAAAATTAGCGACGATCGGTGTTGGGCAATATATTTGCCCCCCATACTCCATGCCAGCATATTGAATCGATGGCGGCAACAATTTTCAATTACGGTTTCTCAAAATTTCTGCTGTAGATTTTCATGAAACCTTAACAGAATACATAGAAGTTTGTGCTTAATCTAATGCACTACCTTTGCATATGCCGACAAACTCGGAAAAAATTAGCGACGATCGGTGTTGGGCAATATATTTGCCCCCCATACTCCATGCCAGCATATTGAATCGATGGCGGCAACAATTTTCAATTACGGTTTCTCAAAATTTCTGCTGTAGATTTTCATGAAACCTTAACAGAATACATAGAAGTTTGTGCTTAATCTAATGCACTACCTTTGCATATGCCGACAAACTCGGAAAAAATTAGCGACGATCGGTGTTGGGCAATATATTTGCCCCCCATACTCCATGCCAGCATATTGAATCGACAACAATTTTCAATTACGGTTTCTCAAAATTTCTGCTGTAGATTTTCATGAAACCTTAACAGAATACATAGAAGTTTGTGCTTAATCTAATGCACTACCTTTGCATATGCCGACAAACTCGGAAAAAATTAGCGACGATCGGTGTTGGGCAATATATTTGCCCCCCATACTCCATGCCAGCATATTGAATCGACAACAATTTTCAATTACGGTTTCTCAAAATTTCTGCTGTAGATTTTCATGAAACCTTAACAGAATACATAGAAGTTTGTGCTTAATCTAATGCACTACCTTTGCATATGCCGACAAACTCGGAAAAAATTAGCGACGATCGGTGTTGGGCAATATATTTGCCCCCCATACTCCATGCCAGCATATTGAATCGATGGCGGCAACAATTTTCAATTACGGTTTCTCAAAATTTCTGCTGTAGATTTTCATGAAACCTTAACAGAATACATAGAAGTTTGTGCTTAATCTAATGCACTACCTTTGCATATGCCGACAAACTCGGAAAAAATTAGCGACGATCGGTGTTGGGCAATATATTTGCCCCCCATACTCCATGCCAGCATATTGAATCGACAACAATTTTCAATTACGGTTTCTCAAAATTTCTGCTGTAGATTTTCATGAAACCTTAACAGAATACATAGAAGTTTGTGCTTAATCTAATGCACTACCTTTGCATATGCCGACAAACTCGGAAAAAATTAGCGACGATCGGTGTTGGGCAATATATTTGCCCCCCATACTCCATGCCAGCATATTGAATCGACAACAATTTTCAATTACGGTTTCTCAAAATTTCTGCTGTAGATTTTCATGAAACCTTAACAGAATGCATAGAAGTTTGTGCTTAATCTAATGCACTACCTTTGCATATGCCGACAAACTCGGAAAAAATTAGCGACGATCGGTGTTGGGCAATATATTTGCCCCCCATACTCCATGCCAGCATATTGAATCGACAACAATTTTCAATTACGGTTTCTCAAAATTTTTGCTGTAGATTTTCATGAAACCTTAACAGAATACATAGAAGTTTGTGCTTAATCTAATGCACTACTTTTGCATATGCCGACAAACTCGGAAAAAATTAGCGACGATCGGTGTTGGGCAATATATTTGCCCCCCATACTCCATGCCAGCATATTGAATCGACAACAATTTTCAATTACGGTTTCTCAAAATTTTTGCTGTAGATTTTCATGAAACCTTAACAGAATACATAGAAGTTTGTGCTTAATCTAATGCACTACTTTTGCATATGCCGACAAACTCGGAAAAAATTAGCGACGATCGGTGTTGGGCAATATATATGCCCCCATACTCCATGCCAGCATATTGAATCGACAACAATTTTCAATTACGGTTTCTCAAAATTTTTGCTGTAGATTTTCATGAAACCTTAACAGAATACATAGAAGTTTGTGCTTAATCTAATGCACTACTTTTGCATATGCCGACAAACTCGGAAAAAATTAGCGACGATCGGTGTTGGGCAATATATTTGCCCCCCATACTCCATGCCAGCATATTGAATCGACAACAATTTTCAATTACGGTTTCTCAAAATTTTTGCTGTAGATTTTCATGAAACCTTAACAGAATACATAGAAGTTTGTGCTTAATCTAATGCACTACTTTTGCATATGCCGACAAACTCGGAAAAAATTAGCGACGATCGGTGTTGGGCAATATATTTGCCCCCCATACTCCATGCCAGCATATTGAATCGACAACAATTTTCAATTAGGGTTTCTCAAAATTTCTGCTATAGATTTTCATGAAACCTTAACAGAATACAACAACAAACAAATGTTGGGCAATATATTTGCCCCCCATACTCCATGCCAGCATATTGAATCGATGGCGGCAACAATTTTCAATTACGGTTTCTCAAAATTTCTGCTGTAGATTTTCATGAAACCTTAACAGAATACATAGAAGTTTGTGCTTAATCTAATGCACTACCTTTGCATATGCCGACAAACTCGGAAAAAATTAGCGACGATCGGTGTTGGGCAATATATTTGCCCCCCATACTCCATGCCAGCATATTGAATCGACAACAATTTTCAATTACGGTTTCTCAAAATTTTTGCTGTAGATTTTCATGAAACCTTAACAGAATACATAGAAGTTTGTGCTTAATCTAATGCACTACTTTTGCATATGCCGACAAACTCGGAAAAAATTAGCGACGATCGGTGTTGGGCAATATATTTGCCCCCCATACTCCATGCCAGCATATTGAATCGACAACAATTTTCAATTACGGTTTCTCAAAATTTTTGCTGTAGATTTTCATGAAACCTTAACAGAATACATAGAAGTTTGTGCTTAATCTAATGCACTACCTTTGCATATGCCGACAAACTCGGAAAAAATTAGCGACGATCGGTGTTGGGCAATATATTTGCCCCCCCCCCATACTCCATGCCAGCATATTGAATCGATGGCGGCAACAATTTTCAATTAGGGTTTCTCAAAATTTCTGCTGTAGATTTTCATGAAACCTTAACAGAATACATAGAAGTTTGTGCTTAATCTAATGCACTACCTTTGCATATGCCGACAAACTCGGGAAAAATTAGCGACGATCGGTGTTGGGCAATATATTTGCCCCCCATACTCCATGCCAGCATATTGAATCGACAACAATTTTCAATTAGGGTTTCTCAAAATTTCTGCTATAGATTTTCATGAAACCTTAACAGAATACATAGAAGTTTGTGCTTAATCTAATGCACTACCGTTGCATATGCCGACAATGGCGGAAAAAATTAGCGACGATCGGTGTTGGGCAATATATTTGCCCCCCATACTCCATGCCAGCATATTGAATCGACAACAATTTTCAATTACGGTTTCTCAAAATTTCTGCTATAGATTTTCATGAAACCTTAACAGAATACATAGAAATTTGTGCTTAATCTAATGCACTACCTTTGCATATGCCGACAAACTCGGGAAAAATTAGCGACGATCGGTGTTGGGCAATATATTTGCCCCCCATACTCCATGCCAGCATATTGAATCGACAACAATTTTCAATTAGGGTTTCTCAAAATTTCTGCTATAGATTTTCATGAAACCTTAACAGAATACATAGAAATTTGTGCTTAATCTAATGCACTACCTTTGCATATGCCGACAAACTCGGAAAAAATTAGCGACGATCGGTGTTGGGCAATATATTTGCCCCCCCCCCCCCCCCCCACCATACTCCATGCCAGCATATTGAATCGATGGCGGCAACAATTTTCAATTAGGGTTTCTCAAAATTTCTGCTATAGATTTTCATGAAACCTTAACAGAATACATAGAAGTTTGTGCTTAATCTAATGCACTACCGTTGCATATGCCGACAATGGCGGAAAAAATTAGCGACGATCGGTGTTGGGCAATATATTTGCCCCCCATACTCCATGCCAGCATATTGAATCGACAACAATTTTCAATTACGGTTTCTCAAAATTTCTGCTGTAGATTTTCATGAAACCTTAACAGAATACATAGAAGTTTGTGCTTAATCTAATGCACTACCTTTGCATATGCCGACAAACTCGGGAAAAATTAGCAACGATCGGTGTTGGGCAATATATTTGCCCCCCATAATCCATGCCAGCATATTGAATCGACAACAATTTTCAATTAGGATTTCTCAAAATTTCTGCTATAGATTTTCATGAAACCTTAACAGAATACATAGAAGTTTGTGCTTAATCTAATGCACTACCTTTGCATATGCCGACAAACTCGGGGGGACAAATTAGCGACGATCGGTGTTGGGCAATATATTTGCCCCCCATACTCCATGCCAGCATATTGAATCGACAACAATTTTCAATTAGGGTTTCTCAAAATTTCTGCTATAGATTTTCATGAAACCTTAACAGAATACATAGAAGTTTGTGCTTAATCTAATGCACTACCGTTGCATATGCCGACAAACTCGGAAAAAATTAGCGACGATCGGTGTTGGGCAATATATTTGCCCCCCCCCCCCAATACTCCATGCCAGCATATTTAATCGATGGCGGCAACAATTTTCAATTAGGGTTTCTCAAAATTTCTGCTGTAGATTTTCATGAAAACTTAACAGAATACATAGAAGTTTGTGCTTAATCTAATGCACTACCTTTGCATACGCCGACAAACTCGGGAAAAATTAGCGACGATCGGTGTTGGGCAATATATTTCCCCCCCATACTCCATGCCAGCATATTGAATCGACAACAATTTTCAATTAGGGTTTCTCAAAATTTCTGCTATAGATTTTCATGAAAACTTAACAGAATACATAGAAGTTTGTGCTTAATCTAATGCACTACCTTTGCATACGCCGACAAACTCGGGAAAAATTAGCAACGATCGGTGTTGGGCAATATATTTGCCCCCCATCCTCCATGCCAGCATATTGAATCGACAACAATTTTCAATTAGGGTTTCTCAAAATTTCTGCTGTAGATTTTCATGAAAACTTAACAGAATACATAGAAGTTTGTGCTTAATCTAATGCACTACCTTTGCATACGCCGACAAACTCGGGAAAAATTAGCAACGATCGGTGTTGGGCAATATATTTGCCCCCCATCCTCCATGCCAGCATATTGAATCGATGGCGGCAACAATTTTCAATTAGGGTTTCTCAAAATTTCTGCTGTAGATTTTCATGAAAACTTAACAGAATACATAGAAGTTTGTGCTTAATCTAATGCACTACCTTTGCATATGCCGACAAACTCGGAAAAAATTAGCGACGATCGGTGTTGGGCAATATATTTGCCCCCCATCCTCCATGCCATTTTCAATTAGGGTTTCTCAAAATTTCTGCTGTAGATTTTCATGAAAACTTAACAGAATACATAGAAGTTTGTGCTTAATCTAATGCACTACCTTTGCATATGCCGACAAACTCGGAAAAAATTAGCGACGATCGGTGTTGGGCAATATATTTGCCCCCCATCCTCCATGCCATTTTCAATTAGGGTTTCTCAAAATTTCTGCTGTAGATTTTCATGAAAACTTAACAGAAGACATAGAAATTTGTGCTTATTCTAATGCACTACCTTTGCATATGCCGACAAACTCGGAAAAAATTAGCGACGATCGGTGTTGGGCAATATATTTGCCCCCCATACTCCATGCCAGCATATTGAATCGACAACAATTTTCAATTAGGGTTTCTCAAAATTTCTGCTGTAGATTTTCATGAAAACTTAACAGAATACATAGAAGTTTGTGCTTAATCTAATGCACTACCTTTGCATATGCCGACAAACTCGGAAAAAATTAGCGACGATCGGTGTTGGGCAATATATTTGCCCCCCATCCTCCATGCCATTTTCAATTAGGGTTTCTCAAAATTTCTGCTGTAGATTTTCATGAAAACTTAACAGAAGACATAGAAATTTGTGCTTATTCTAATGCACTACCTTTGCATATGCCGACAAACTCGGAAAAAATTAGCGACGATCGGTGTTGGGCAATATATTTGCCCCCCATACTCCATGCCAGCATATTGAATCGACAACAATTTTCAATTACGGTTTCTCAAAATTTTTGCTGTAGATTTTCATGAAACCTTAACAGAATACATAGAAGTTTGTGCTTAATCTAATGCACTACTTTTGCATATGCCGACAAACTCGGAAAAAATTAGCGACGATCGGTGTTGGGCAATATATTTGCCCCCCATACTCCATGCCAGCATATTGAATCGACAACAATTTTCAATTACGGTTTCTCAAAATTTTTGCTGTAGATTTTCATGAAACCTTAACAGAATACATAGAAGTTTGTGCTTAATCTAATGCACTACTTTTGCATATGCCGACAAACTCGGAAAAAATTAGCGACGATCGGTGTTGGGCAATATATTTGCCCCCCATACTCCATGCCAGCATATTGAATCGACAACAATTTTCAATTACGGTTTCTCAAAATTTTTGCTGTAGATTTTCATGAAACCTTAACAGAATACATAGAAGTTTGTGCTTAATCTAATGCACTACTTTTGCATATGCCGACAAACTCGGAAAAAATTAGCGACGATCGGTGTTGGGCAATATATTTGCCCCCCATACTCCATGCCAGCATATTGAATCGACAACAATTTTCAATTACGGTTTCTCAAAATTTTTGCTGTAGATTTTCATGAAACCTTAACAGAATACATAGAAGTTTGTGCTTAATCTAATGCACTACTTTTGCATATGCCGACAAACTCGGAAAAAATTAGCGACGATCGGTGTTGGGCAATATATTTGCCCCCCATACTCCATGCCAGCATATTGAATCGACAACAATTTTCAATTAGGGTTTCTCAAAATTTCTGCTGTAGATTTTCATGAAACCTTAAGGGGGTATTCTAGTCTAGGATTTTGAAAAAATCGAAAATTTTTTTTTTGTACATTTCGATAGTTTAGGTATTTAAGAATACCTCCCTAAAAGGATTTTTCAAAATTCGAATTATATCTGGAGTTATTGTCATTTTAGTGACGTGGCACCCAGACCGGTTTCGGCTAACCGTAAAACTTTGAACGCGTTTTTCTCGAAACTACTTTTTTCGAGCTGGCGGTAAGGATATATCGAGTTCTAATGGACCGATTTACTTCAAATTTGGAGAGGATGTTCTTTATACATCTCTTCATCGGGTGGTCTTTGCTCAAAAATATAACTTCTCATTTAGTATTTTTAAAAAATTCGAAATTGTTAAAAAACATGCAAAAAAAAAATTTTTTTTTTCAAACTGCCGCCATTTTGTAAAAAAAATTTTTTTTAACTTATCCAAAGGTGATACGATAGCGACATTTATAATAATTAAGAATCCGTCTGGTTTTTGTTTTTCAGATCACCAGGAGGGTTGTAAGAATGCACGCCAGGACACCCTCTTTTATTTAGACCGCCCACTTTGACTAATTGTAACTTTGTAAATTTTAATTTTTTTTTTTTTTTTAATTTTTTTATGTATTAATAACAAATCAATAAACAAATGATAAAAAAATTGATAGTAAAAATATTTTTTTTTCCTTTGTAGAGCGCTTCAAAAACCGGGCGAAATTCATGCCTCTACACTAGAATACCCCCTTAACAGAATACATAGAAATTTGTGCTTAATCTAATGCACTACCTTTGCATATGCTGACAAAGGCGGAAAAAATTAGCGACGATCGGTGTTGGGCAATATATTTGCCCCCCATACTCCATGCCAGCATATTGAATCGACAACAATTTTCAATTAGGGTTTCTCAAAATTTCTGCTGTAGATTTTCATGAAAACTTATCAGAATACATAGAAGTGTGTGCTTAATCTAATGCACTACCTTTGCATACGCCGACAAACTCGGGAAAAATTAGCGACGATCGGTGTTGGGCAATATATCTCCCCCCCATACTCCATGCCAGCATATTGAATCGATAGCGGCAACAATTTTCAATTAGGGTTTCTCAAAATTTCTGCTATAGATACAATACATAGAAACAGTGTTTAAAAAAACTGCAAAACATGCGTCTAGTGTGTACACAGATCAAGTTTGTTTCAAATTTTTGCCACGCCCACTTCCGCCCCCGCAAATCGGGAAAACAAATAACTAGAGCTGTATTAAAGATATCGTATTCTTACTTGGCACACCTTATTATATACCACTGGACCAGCTGACCAAATTTTGTTGAAATCGGACAATAAACATCGGAGATATGGCTATATCCGTTTTGTACTGAAATGCCAAGGCGGCATTGGCAGATAAGAAAGAGCGAGATAGCATGCGTTCACTGCTGCTGCATGAAAATGGGAATTTTGTTTTGAACTGATTGCGATTTTGAGGTTGTTCGATCATTTGTCTAGTGACTACGCAGATCAAGAAAGTTTAAAATTTTTGCCACGCCAACTTCCGCCCCCGCAATTCAGAAAAAACTAATTATTAGAGCAGTTTTGTGAGGAATCATATTCTTATTTGGCACACCTAATAATGTGGCTAATATGCATCATCTGACCAATTTTAGTCGAAGTCGGACAATAAATATCGGAGAAATACGAATGTGCATTTTGAACTGAACTGCCAAGGCGACACTAGCTGGAAAGAGTGAGCGAGATAGCATGCTTTCGCTGTTGCGGCATGTTAAAGAATTTTTTTTATGAAATTAATCGCTATTTCGAGGGTGTTTGACTCTATTTAATATAATAACTAGTTGGTACAGGGTATACTCAATGTCGGCAGGGACGACTTGCTTGCTTCATTTTTTTTGGTTTCTTTTTCCTCTGCCATCCTTCTCCAACGCATTTTTTTTCTTTGAGAGACTTGGCGCTTGTTTATTAGCAGACTCATGCATGAGCAATGGGTCTTTAACAGACTCGCAAATGAGACTGTAAATACTTAACATTGGAATTTTTGTCGCCATCTAGCGAAATGTAGCAGCAAAAAGAGCGGGAAAATTGAAGAAGACAGAAAAAGAGGAGAAGAGAATACAAAATTAAAAGCTCAGTATCAGCAACAGCGACAGCGGTAGCAAAAACAGCGGAAGAAACAACAGCATCAGCAACAACAACAACAACAACAACGTCAACAACATCAACAACATCAACAACAACAGGAGCAACAGCCACAACACAACAACAGGTATGTCACTTCTCTTTTTTTTTACAACTGTATGTTTTAAGGGGTTAGGGGTACTTAGAATTTAAAAAAACCAAAAAATTTTTTTTGCATTTTCCTAAAGTATATTTTAAAAATATTGTCTAAAAAGTCTTTGAAAGAATTTGAAATCTTTTTCCACTACAAAAAAATTTTTTGAAAATGGTCTATTTTTTACGTCTCTGACTACCCCTAACCACTTAAGTACTGCAAATCACATTGCGTTTTGCCGTCGGCATTTCGCATTATATTTCGTATCATATTTCTAGTAACTCTAAATTTCTTGTGGTTGTCCACAGTTTCTAAACTGTTGTTATGGAATGAAATGAATTTTGCTGCGCTTCTTCTACATTGGATCATGTGTTTACCATGGTCAAATGCAGAGATCGAGGGAATATCCCTCGGGGATATTGACTTTGACCATATAAAATAAATAAAAATTAAATAATATCAAAATTTAATATCTAAATAATTTAGCTTTTATTTTAACTATTTTTATTACAGCAGCAGCAGCAGCAATAACACCAGCAACAACAGCAATAACGACAACAACATGAACAACAACCAACAACAAGTGATATGTCTTGTACTCAGTTTTTTCTTTTGGTGTTGGTAATTTTTGGTTGAATTTATACAATTCTCTCCATTCATTTTTCCTTCTCGTGTGTTTGTTGGATTTTATGTTAACTTCTTCTTCGTCCTCAGTTATATTTTTCAAAGTTTTTTTTTCAACATCAAAGACAACAACATGAACAACAACCAACAACAAGTGATATGTCTTGTAATCAGTTTTTTCTTTTGGTGTTGGTAATTTTTGGTTGAATTTATACAATTCTCTCCATTCATTTTTCCTTCTCGTGTGTTTGTTGGATTTTATGTTAACTTCTTCTTCGTCCTCAGTTATATTTTTCAAAGTTTTTTTTTCAACATCAAAGACAACAACATGAACAACAACCAACAACAAGTGGTATGTCTTGTACTCAATTTTTGGTTGAATTTATACAATTCTCTCCATTCATTTTTCCTTCTCGTGTGTTTGTTGGATTTTATGTTAACTTCTTCTTCGTCCTCAGTTATATTTTTCAAAGTTTTTTTTTCAACATCAAAGACAACAACATGAACAACAACCAACCACAAGTGATATGTCTTGTACTCAGTTTTTTCTTTTGGTGTTTGTAATTTTTGGTTGAATTTATACAATTCTCTCCATTCATTTTTCCTTCTCGTGTGTTTGTTGGATTTTATGTTAACTTCTTCTTCGTCCTCAGTTATATTTTTCAAAGTTTTTTTTTCAACATCAAAGACAACAACATGAACAACAACCAACAACAAGTGATATGTCTTGTAATCAGTTTTTTCTTTTGGTGTTGGTAATTTTTGGTTGAATTTATACAATTCTCTCCATTCATTTTTCCTTCTCGTGTGTTTGTTGGATTTTATGTTAACTTCTTCTTCGTCCTCAGTTATATTTTTCAAAGTTTTTTTTTCAACATCAAAGACAACAACATGAACAACAACCAACAACAAGTGGTATGTCTTGTACTCAATTTTTGGTTGAATTTATACAATTCTCTCCATTCATTTTTCCTTCTCGTGTGTTTGTTGGATTTTATGTTAACTTCTTCTTCGTCCTCAGTTATATTTTTCAAAGTTTTTTTTTCAACATCAAAGACAACAACATGAACAACAACCAACAACAAGTGATATGTCTTGTAATCAGTTTTTTCTTTTGGTGTTGGTAATTTTTGGTTGAATTTATACAATTCTCTCCATTCATTTTTCCTTCTCGTGTGTTTGTTGGATTTTATGTTAACTTCTTCTTCGTCCTCAGTTATATTTTTCAAAGTTTTTTTTTCAACATCAAAGACAACAACATGAACAACAACCAACAACAAGTGATATGTCTTGTACTCAGTTTTTTCTTTTGGTGTTGGTAATTTTTGGTTGAATTTATACAATTCTCTCCATTCATTTTTCCTTCTCGTGTGTTTGTTGGATTTTATGTTAACTTCTTCTTCGTCCTCAGTTATATTTTTCAAAGCTTTTTCTTAAGTATTAAGCCTCAGAAATAATGTTGAAAAGACTATTTCAGGAGGTCGTCTAGTATGATGGCTGCTTTTTTCATGCAATTTTCAAAAAATAGAAAATGTTGGCCAAATGATTTGAGTAATGCAATTATTTGTCTGTATATATTATTTATTGACATTTTAGCTATTTTGGATATTTTTTAGAAAAGCAAAGAAAATAAGTAAGAAATAAGCAACAAGCAATACAAGAGGAATAATGACAACAACAATTTTCACAAGAAAAGAAATAAATAAGCAATAAAAATTATAGTTCAGAGTTTACTTATATTTTAATTCTAACGAATGATTCTGGTTCCCTCCTATAGGGAATGTCAGCAATGATTAGCTAAAACCAGTTGGGAATTGTATGAGAACATTGTGTGAACAATTACATACAATTCCGTAGTGTGCTTTCTGGGGCTAATATTTCCCAGTAGCCTACTAAGGTACTAAGGGGCGTTAATTTATATATAATTTAACAGGTATGTCCCCTCTCTATTGCCCCCCTGTTTTTACAACTGTGTCTTTTAATATCTTTTAATTTTTGCATCTCTCCTAATCTTTTAAGGGGTTAGAGGTAGTAAAAAAATTGCAAAATTCAACATTTTTATTTTTAAGTCAATCCGATAAATCTTTTTGGACTACAAAACAAATTTTTTTTGAAAATATTCTATTGGTTACGTCTCTGACCACCCCTAACCCCTTAATTGCTACACCTCACATTGCGTTTTGCCGCCGGCATTTCGCAATTAATGAAAATATGTATGAAATAATTGATGATTTCTACTTATAGAAGTGAGGATTTCTACTCTTAAAAGTTAGTTTAAAAACGAATTAGATCATTGCATTTTATAATTTATTTTAAATTTTCAATACAATCAATACCAAAAAATATTGAATATTTATTGGTTTACTTATCAAAATTTTATTTATCTTTAGTTCATTTTCAAAATGCTAATCTAAGTGTTAAAATTTTCCAAGTGAACCACCCAAAATTTGATAGTAGATTTTTGATCAAAAAGCAAACATCAATCGCCTTACAAGAATAAATTAAAAAAACCATTTTGCGCAGTTGTGGTAAAATCGAAGTTTTCCAACAGTTATTGATAAAAACATTTTTCCGGATAAGTTTCTTAGATATTGATTTTCTCTTTACTCGTTGCTGTTTTTTTTTTATCATTTCTTTTATGTTGCCTTTTAATTAAGATTGGGTTCCCATAAATATTTTTTATTTCCTTGCTAAAAGAAGTTATAAGCAATTTACTTGAAAAATTGTAAAAAAAAATTCTTACTTCTCCGGCCATTCTAATTGTATTTTTTATTAAACATTTATCTTTATTTATAAACCAATAAAATGCAAAAGGAAAAACTTAGTATTTTCCAGTCAGTCGCAAGTTATCGGTATTTGAATTATTTCCCATTCACTTGTTTTTAAAAAATTTCACTTCCTAGTTATATAAAGTTGGCCTTTACTTGATAGAGTGAAGTAAATTCGGATAACTTTTGACTACTTGAGTAAAATTAACGGAGCTCTATGTTTTCGGCAAAATTTCCGCTAATTAAATTATTTTGTTGAATTGTTTATAGAAATTCGGGAACTGTAAAATTGGGTCACTACAAATGAGAGTTTTGCATGTTTCAAATGCAGAAATAAATTCTGATCTGACCTTGACGGTCTTTTTGCCTTTCAGCTGTTGTGTAAGTGGTTTTGTAATGGTAGCAAAATCTCTAATAAATAATAAATAAATAATAGCCCAAGGCCAAGAAAGGATTTTATTTGTTTTCTAGTCTTAGGTAAATAAAATTGTTTAGAGGCGTTGATCTTGTTAGAGTTTGGTTTGATTCCATTTTCCGTAACAACTGCCTCTTGGGCGCTTTGTGTTCTTGTAGATACGGGGAGAAAACAATTATGTCGTCCAAATAAATGAGGCAACCTTTACTGTTTAAGTCGGCAAGAACATTGTCCATTACAAGACAATAGGAAAAGCAGAATCCTAGCCAAATCTCTTCAAAACCCTAACTTGACCTTCAAAATAATAAATGCCGATTGGCCACTATTTACCAAATTAACCAACGACATTAACCAACAATCAGCTGAAATCACAAATATTAATAAAGAATTAAGCAACACTTAACAAAATTATTCTACAAGCAGCAGAATAAGACACTGACCAAACTTAGGGCAAATAAGTTTAAAACATTCCAGAACTTTCAACGCTCTTTTTTCGAAGTGAGTTAAAACAACAAAATTAAAAGCCACAACAGAATTGACTTCAAGAATTAATCAAAGCACGTCAGCTGACAAGACCTTCCGACAATTTCCGGAAACAACCTCCATAACTTGCCTTAGAATTCTCATTCTTAAACATAATTCAAGCAAAACAGTAATAACCAGCTATGGACCAATATCACTTAACTGCTGCCTGTCTAAAACATTAGAAAATATCAAAGAAGCTAACTTCGGTTTTGCTGAAGTTTGTATATCCTTGCAGCTTCATTGTTTTATTATTTTATTTAAAAACAAAAATTTTAAAATAATTGGTATAAATGTTTAACAAAATCAAAAGAAAAAACGAAAAAAGAAGAAAAAACCAAATCTGAAAATGTTCAAAAAGTCTTCTCCGAGAATCGAACCACCATACACACAACTTCTAGCCATCGTACCACCGATCTCTACATATTACGCCACCATCCTGACTTATTAAAATTTATTTAAACTAGTTCGACATATACAGCAAACACAGGGCATCTCGCTCTTTCAATTTCGCTCTGTGCAAGAACACAAGGCAAATATTTCACCACACCGCGTTGTAAAGAACTTTTGCATGTGTGTATGCGTGAGCATTAAAATGAATTGAAATTATAAAATTTGATTATTGATTTGTAATCTTAATAATTATCCGATCTAGTTCAAATTTGGTGTGAAGTGTATGGATACAAATTAAATTTAAATGCAACAACCAAAAAACAATATTTTGATATATTTCTTATTTGGTGCCGCGCGGATTCGATCGAGGGTCTTTTGTGTTTTTACGGCAGATTCCGTTGAAATTTTTTGCTGGAGTAAATTGATTATATTGACGATTTGTTTTATTGATAGTAGTGTGTTGATACAAATTAGATTTATATTATATTATATTCCAAAAGAAAAAAAATTTGAATTTTAACCCTATTAGTCCGATATTGGATATATCATATAGTTATCCGTTAACTACCAAGCTTCAACTTTCTATGCGTTACAAACATCTCACCAACTTTGTAATACCCTCTGCAAGGGTATAAAAAGAATCAATAGTATTAATATCAAAAGAAATAATGAAGAAGTAAAGTGAAGAAAGAAAGCAAAAATCAAATTATGAAACGAAAGGAAATATATGCACAGGTTAAATGAAAGTAAAACAAAAAAAAGAGAATTTATTTCTGTTTAATGTGTGGTAGATCAAGTGTAAAACAATTAAAACAAATATTAACAATTTGAACAAAAAAAAAAAGAGAAAATCAATTATATAGCAAACGGTAAAGTTGATAAATAAAAGTCTTTACAATTTCATCGCTAAAAAGTGACATTTTAGAGCAAAATTTAAACAAAATCGTTTATAAATGTGTATCTGTGCGATATGAGTCCATGTCAAACATGTTGCAGTTTGACCTCGACGTCTATACGACAGAAAGGTTGGCGGCAGTTGTGGACATACTCAGAAACACACAACATGTATGATAATACAGTTTGAAGTTGCTGCAATTGGGTTTATATTTCGGGGCGACTTATAAATCCAAGCGGCCAAAAATATCTACATACATACATATGTATATGTCCAACAATACATACAGTAGCGGACAAAGAAATCCGGAAAAAAATATTGTGTTTATTGTTTCTAGAAAATTTGTATTAAACTTATTAAATGAATGTATTTGCTCATCAAAACAAATATTTGTTAGATTCCAGTGATGTGTATGTTATGCCCCTCTCGAGGCACGCCCACTATATTAATTTCTTTTTATTTTAAATATCAGATCTATACCTCAATTACATAAAGTTACAGTAAAAATACCCAAACCTGAAACTTACGTGCATCTCTGCGGAGGCTAGGAATTAGTTTTAGACTCTAAAATTTAGAGAGTGAAAGTTTCTTAGAATTCTTCGTAGATTCCGATTCTGATGCACGCTTACCACGTTTTTTTGGCTAAATACAAATTGACCCGCCCTAATGAACATGTATATAAATGTGTGAAGCTTTTGATATTAATAACTAATTAAATTAAATGTTGTAACTACATTTGAAGACAATTTCTATGCAAAAACATATATTTTCACTTGAAGCAACAAGTTGCATCAACTAGTATTAGAATCATAAAAAAGTCCCCACAAAAAGTTACCAGAAGCAAAAAAAATCAATAATTTTTTGAAGTGAACGTTTTTTTTTTGCCGCGTCCCACACTTTCTGCTGCGTATGTCTGTCAATTTCAAGAGCAACAACAACAACAAATTGCGTAAACACGCAAATACTTACTCTCTTTTTGGTAGGCTACTCTCTCTCTCTCCTAAACAAACGGTTGCGTTGCCGTCTAGAGTCGATTTGTATTCTGCTAACCGATGCGATGCTCTTAATTGCAAACTTTCGATTCGCAGACCAATCAGAGAGACAATTCGCAAATAACAAAAAGAGCAAAACAAAAGCTTTGACAAGCATTTGCATATGTGTATATGCCATGTGTGTTTCTCTCTTTGTGTGTGTGTGTGCTAGCTTTTGCTTATTTTTTGCGCTAGACAAGTCGCCATTTTTGCGCACAGAAATTATAATTAGAATTAGTAAAGCTTTCTCATTTCACTTGTCAAAAATCATATCTTCTAAAGTAGTAAAGCGATTTTCAAAATTTAAAAAGCATTTGATAGATAATTCCTTAACTTCAAATTGAGTTGTTGTCAAAAATGCCACGTGCTCGGGTTGCTTTGATATTCATGGTCAAAGTTAAACAATATTTCTTGGTGCATTTTACTCATAAAATTCAGTAAAAAAACGTTTTTTTGATCAAAAATAAACTTTTTTATTTTCATTTTAATATCTAAATCAGATTTTTAAGTGTTTTGTTTTAATTTCTTATAGAAAATGCAAAAAAAATATACCCTCGCAAGGGTACATTAATTTTGGTCTCCTTCGGGCCCCTTAATACTACAGAGCTTAAATTTGGCACATAAGCTTCTTTTTGCTGTAGGCATTGTATATCTCGGAATCATCCCGATCGGATAACTATATCATATTGCTCCCATAGGAACGATCGATCGAGAATAGAGATAAACCTTCATAACTTTGTTGTTTTTTAATCAATTATTACAAAATTGGTTGTTGTTGTTTCTGAGTTAAGTATAGAGTTTCTAACATATCCACCAAGTTTCATTAGAATTGATTGACTATATCATATAGCTAACATATGTAGTAACGATCAGTCAAGAATATCATTTTAGAGCAATAACCTTTGGTATTTGGAATTTTAGAATTAGTATATATAAAAAAGCCTGTGCTAAGTTTCAGCCTAATCTGTCATCTATATGCTATAGCTATATGCTCCCATAGGAACAATCGGACCAAAAATTTTTTTTTTTTCAAATTACTTTACTCAAGCCACGAACATATGTATAATAGACGTTTAACTTGTTTTAAACGTTTTCCAATGATTTTGTCACATTGTAAATATATAATTGTTAAATAACAGTTTGCTATACGAATTTTGGCGCGGCCGAAGTTAGCCCATCATTCTAGTTTTTTTTTTTTGTTGGTTTAGTGCGCTTCAGGCAATATGATGATATTTTTCTTCTTTGTTTTGCATTTCCAGGGGCGGATCCAGAGGCAAATTTTGGGGAGGGGGAACTCACTATTCAAAAGTGTCAATGTGTTAAAGTGCTTTATTGAAAAACATTGTATTCTTCGTGTTAGAAACCTTTTGGGGGGGAACTCTCCACCAGTTCCACCACCACCAGTATTAAATGGCATTTCAACAATAGAGAATACAGAATAATGGCGAATAGTGAAACTTGCCAACAAAATGAAGCAAAAAGAAAAAGAAGAAAACTTGCAAAAAAATAATTTTAATCAAGTAGTCAAAAGTTATCCGAATTTACTTCACTCTATCAAGTAAAGGCTAACTTTATATAACTAGGAAGTGAAATTTTTTAAAAACAAGTGAATGGGAAATAATTCAAATACCGATAACTTGCGACTGACTGGAAAATACTAAGTTTTTCCTTTTGCATTTTATTGGTTTATAAATAAAGATAAATGTTTAATAAAAAATACAATTAGAATGGCCGGAGAAGTAAGAATTTTTTTTACAATTTTTCAAGTAAATTGCTTATAACTTCTTTTAGCAAGGAAATAAAAAATATTTATGGGAACCCAATCTTATTCAAAAGACAACATAAAAGAAATGATAAAAAAAAAACAGCAACGAGTAAAGAGAAAATCAATATCTAAGAAACTTATCCGGAAAAATGTTTTTATCAATAACTGTTGGAAAACTTCGATTTTACCACAACTGCGCAAAATGGTTTTTTTAATTTATTCTTGTAAGGCGATTGATGTTTGCTTTTTGATCAAAAATCTACTATCAAATTTTGGGTGGTTCACTTGGAAAATTTTAACACTTAGATTAGCATTTTGAAAATGAACTAAAGATAAATAAAATTTTGATAAGTAAACCAATAAATATTCAATATTTTTTGGTATTGATTGTATTGAAAATTTAAAATAAATTATAAAATGCAATGATCTAATTCGTTTTTAAACTAACTTTTAAGAGTAGAAATCCTCACTTCTATAAGTAGAAATCATCAATTATTTCATACATATTTTCATTAATTGCGAAATGCCGGCGGCAAAACGCAATGTGAGGTGTAGCAATTAAGGGGTTAGGGGTGGTCAGAGACGTAACCAATAGAATATTTTCAAAAAAAATTTGTTTTGTAGTCCAAAAAGATTTATCGGATTGACTTAAAAATAAAAATGTTGAATTTTGCAATTTTTTTACTACCTCTAACCCCTTAAAAGATTAGGAGAGATGCAAAAATTAAAAGATATTAAAAGACACAGTTGTAAAAACAGGGGGGCAATAGAGAGGGGACATACCTGTTAAATTATATATAAATTAACGCCCCTTAGTACCTTAGTAGGCTACTGGGAAATATTAGCCCCAGAAAGCACACTACGGAATTGTATGTAATTGTTCACACAATGTTCTCATACAATTCCCAACTGGTTTTAGCTAATCATTGCTGACATTCCCTATAATTGTTCACACACAATGTTCTCATACAATTCCCAACTGGTTTTAGCTAATCATTGCTGACATTGCCTATAGGAGGGAACCAGAATCATTCATTCGAATCAAATTTTAATTATTTCTTTTGTTGTGAAAATTGTTGTTGTTGTTATTTCTTATTTATTTTCTTGTGATTGTAGCCCGGTATTATCAAGGTCTGCATTTGGCGACTTCTGATTTTCAACTTTTGCTTCGACTGCGACTTTTGATTTTTTCAGAAGCAATTGCTCATTTTGAAAAGTTGAAAAAGCAGAAACTGTAAAGAGCTGAAATTTCACGACTTCAGCTGCTGCGACTGAAGCAATTTTATATTATATAATTAAAGTATAGGATATAGTTATTTATAAACTATCAACCTTACTATATTTTACAAGCACTTGCAACTAAGGCCTTCGGCTTAGACGAAAAACTAACTGGGATTTAAACCGAATGGGAATTACAAAAATTATATTTTCTTACCATTATGGTTCCCAAATAAGATTGGGACTGCGCTTCCCTGTCCTGCAAAAAAAAATATATAAAAGTTTATATAAAAAAAAAAAAATGTTATCCTTATTAACTTACGTTTAGCATCGCTGTCAGCTCTTGAATTTGCCGAGCCTATTGAAAGGGAGTAAAAGAGTATTTGATTTAATTATTTGTAGATTTGAGAAAAATAAATAAAAATTACCTGCTCTTCAATTTGCCGAGTCTATTGAAAGAGAGTAAAAGTTATTTTAGTTATTTATTTCTAGATTTGGAAAAAAATAAGACAATTTACCTGGCTTGCCAAGCGAGCATTTTTTAGCTCCAACTCTCGCTGCAAATGTTCAATAATCTGCAAAAGAGAAAAAAAAAACATAATTATTAACCGGGTTAAACTAGAGTAGATCTGATTACGTTCGTTGAGAAAACTTCACCGACTAACCCTACATGCAGAACTAAAAATGTAAAACTATAAAAAAATATTAAGCTTCTACAAAAATGAAATATAAGTGAATATAAAACACTTATCTCGCAAGCAAATTATTCACATGCAAAGGCTCCGTGGTAGAGCCGCGTCAGCAAAATGCAATGACCAATCAGCACTAACAACATATTTATCCAACCGGCCACAAATACCTGACACATCAACATAGCTGCCGCGCGTGTGTCGATTCTGCAGCGAGGGCCGCTCACAAACTAAATCGCTAACTTGTATTAATTCCTCTGCGAGGGCCGTCGATAACTTGTACATACAAATGTATATTGCAATCGCAGTGCTTCTTGCTCTTTCATGCTTGAACATATTATATAAAATTTCCTTAACATTAACATAATTATCCGATCTGATTCAAATTTGGTGTACGGTGTATGGATACAATTTAAATTTAAATGCAATAAAGAGCAAACAATATTAATTTATTTATTCTGTTTTTTAATCAATTTGTTTATTTATTTATTTATTTATATGCTAAAGTTAGATATAATTAAAATTAAAACTAACTTATTATTGATGCTTCAATATAACCAAACAATATTTATTACAAATTTGCAAAGCGGTATAAAAAATTAAAACCGAATTGGAAAATTCGTAAGGAAAAGCAAACTTCGACATATGAAAATGCACTTATTTTTTTTAAGGTTTTTAATGTTACATGGGTTCTTGTTTCATTTCTCTATTGCATTATTCTCATTATAAAGGGGGAGAAAAATGAATGATAAATAATAAGGGAAGCATCCCATCTGGTTGGAAACAAATTATGCTCATTTAAATTTTACATTATCAACCAACAGACGAAGTTAAGTTAAGTGAATTCATAAAGCCACACTTATGAATTGAGCTGAAAATTTAATATGTATTTCGTTTGCCTTTTTTTTCATTGTAAATATGTGAAGACCACAAAAAAAGAAAAATTATATTACATATATTGTATTCGGCATATTGACATGTGTTCACCATTTTTTATACCCTTGCAGAGGGTATTATAAAATTGGTCAGATGTTTGTAACGCATAGAAATATACATTTCCGACCCCATAAAGTATATATATTCTTGATCAGCATCAATAGCCGAGTCGATTGAGACATGTCCGTCTGTCCGTCTGTCCGTCCGTCCGTCTGTCCGTCTGTCTGTTTAGCCAGACGTTTTCGAGCTTAAATTTTAAGCTACATGGTTGAAACATGAAAAGTTAAGTTCCTCAATCGATTGAGCAGGTAAAGTTTAAAAATTAGTCGGATCGGATAATTATCACCGGAGTTATTAACTAAAACGTGGAGGTACCTCGAGTAAAATAGCAGTTTTCTTTGGCAGCAAAGAAACAAAAACAAATTCCAAGCAATCACACACACACATACATATGCAAAAATTGGTCACCACGCGGTGTGTGAGAGAGACAGAAACATTTGCGTTGTGTTGTTGCACAGAACGAAATTTATAGAGCGAGATGCCATGCGTTTGCTATATGTACATACATATATGTATGTCGAACTAGCTTAAGTGAGTTAAGTGAGGATGGTGACGTAGTACGTAAAGATCGGTCGCACGATGGTTCGGTGTTTGGTGGGTTCGATTCTCGGTGAATTCGGAAAAATTTTTTATTTGAGTTTTCTCTTCAATTACTTTAAAAATTTAGTTTTTAAATTAAATAATAAAACAATGAAGCTGCAAGGGTATACAAACTTCGGCAGAGCCGAAGTTAGCTTCTTTGATATTTAATTGGACATTTAGTTCAATTGATTTGAATATTAATCTAACATTTTAAATAAAGATTAACACTTTTTCCTATTTGGGTCAATTTTCTATTTCTTTAAATACTTTCTTTACTTCATTTAACTGCATATTGGAAATAAAAATTCAATTGAACATTTTGTGGCTATTTAAAATAGCAAAATATATAAAAGGGGGAAAAAAAAAAATTAAAAAATCGAAATTTTTTTTTCGATTTTTGTGTATTTTGTAATTTTTGTGTCTCCTAATGTTTAAGATTAAACACCGTAATTGTTAAAACGGCATAAAATAATACATTTCAATATGTACATTTAAAAGAATAACAAAGTAACGTTTGAAAATGGCTCTAGTTATATGTTTTTTCTAATTACGAAGGCGGAAGTGGGCGTGAAATTTGAAACAAACTTGATCTGTGTACACACTAGACGGATTTACAAATCAAATTTGGTATCTCTAGCTCTTATAGTCTTCAAGGTCGCGATGTTCATACGGACAGACAGACGGACATGTCTCAAACGACTCGGGTAGTGATGCTGATCAAGAATAAATAGTCATATATCCGACCAACACGTTACCCCAAAATCTTCCACAAACTGGAGTCATATATCCGACCAATATGTTACCATAAAATCTTGCACAGTCTGGTCCCTTTTATAAACAAATTCCCCCTAATTAAAGATCGAATAATTACACTAAACAAATGTCACACCACAATCAAAAGCGGTAGAACGCCTATTCAGCATAAAACAATTAACCAATAGAAACGCCCAAAAAACATCACCCCATACAAGGCTCACAGTAGTCGCACATATAAATATAAGTAAAACGAAATGCATTGTTAGAAGTATTTCCAGTTTATATCTTCAACTGTAGAGATCTTAATTGAATAAAGCTCCGACTTGAGCATAAAATTGTAAAGTGATTTCATTTTTTTATGAATCCTGGTCGTTTAAAACATTATTGGCGTATTCGGTAGGATCAGAGTGAAATAATAATTCTATCCGCGTTGAAAGTTAAAACATAGAACTAATAATTCCATCCGTGTTATTAATTGAAACTTAGAATTGGTGAATTAAATCGCTAATAACTGATCCGACAACAAGCAACTACGTGCAGTAGTGATAAAAATATTCAGATTTTTGGAAAATATTAAACACTACTAAATCATACTAACGCCAACTGAGTGCAAACTAAAGTCAACTGAGTGCAACCTAAAAGCCAACTGAGTGCAACATAAAAGCCAGCAAAGTGCAACCCAAATTTACAAAAAAAAAAAAAAAACTAAAGAAAAATAAAAACAAGCAGCCAATACCCACTTTTTACCCAAATCAGCAAGAGTCTTTAATTTCTACAACTTAAAGTAAGCTTAATGCACGTCTGTTGCTTTTAAATTGCTAAAAAAAACCCTAGCAAGGAAGATCGAAATAGAAATGCTCCAATTTACCCAGTTGATTCCACATGAACTAATTATATAGTGCAGATGGAAAGGGTTATTAGTTAATAAATTTCACCCTTAAATTCGACAAAAATTAACTAAAACTTTGTAGCTTTCGTGGACGTCTAAAAGGCTAAATATGTATATCCAAAGTCCGATCTACATTACCTTAAAGTAGAGTAATTAGTTTACATCTTAATTTAAATTCTTTTGAAATAATTCTTGCTAATTTCTATTCATTCAGATAAAAGAAAAAGAAAATTAGATTTGATCAAGCAAAAGTGAAGCCAAGGAAATGCAACAATATTTAACGTAAATCTTTTCAATATCATTTAAATGTATCTTTGCGTATGTGGAAAGAAAAATAACTTTACATTTGGGAGTAAAGGATTGAAATACTCTAACTTGCTTACTCTTATCAGTTATTTCTCTTTTCATGTCGCGCAATTTAATTAAGAGCACCTAAACATATTTGCTAATTGCAAGACTTACAGCAGTTATAAAAAAAAATGAAGCAAGCAAGTCGTCTCTGCCGACGTTGAGTATACCCTGTACCAACATTAAAAATAAAACCTTCGAAGTAGCTATCAATTTCATACAAAATTTTCCTTTATGCAGCTACAGCGAACGCATGCTATCTCGCTCTTTCTTATCTGCCAATGCCGCCTTGGCATTTCAGTACAAAACGGATATAGGCATATGTCCGATGTTTATTGTCCGATTTCGACAAAATTTGGTCAGCTGGTCCAGTGGTATATAATTAGGTGTGCCAAGTAAGAATACGATATCTTTAATACAGCTCTAGTTATTTGTTTTCCCGATTTGCGGGGGCGGAAGTGGGCGTGGCAAAAATTTGAAACAAACTTGATCTGTGTACACACTAGACGCATGTTCACACCAAATTTGGTGGCTCTAGCTTTTATAGTCTCCGAGATCTAGGTGTTCATACGGACGGACAGACGGACGGACAGACGGACATGGCTCAATCGACTCGGCTAGTGATGCTGATCAAGAATATATATACATACTTTATGGGGTCGGAAACGTATATTTCTGCCTGTTACATACATTTAGCGACTTTAATATACCCTTTTACCCTATGGGTACAGGGTATAAAAAAGATTTGTGAAACAACAACAAAAGTAAACATCACATCCAGCTGTTGGATTTCGCTTAAAACCATAAGTGATAAATATATTTGATTAAAATTGCTTTTGCATATCTGCTGAGCGTTAATTTTGCTCAAAGTCGTTGCTGCGTTGCTCTATCACAATGTAATCTTACAAAACCATTTATGATTATATGCGCTCTTAACCCCTGTAAACCCCTTTATTTATGATATAAATCCTAATTCTCAATTCATTTGTTCTAATTTTGATTGAATCAAATTATGGTTGACCAGTTAATTTTTGTGTCATCAGCTGATTCGTTTATATGTAATATAGAAAAAAAACCATTGCATTTGCCCTTGCCTTGAGACAAAAGAAATATACCGTATGAAGACAAGTAATGGGAAAAAACTAAAGTAAATAAATCATGCGATTAGAATATGCTATGGATCATATGTTTTTTTAAAGTTTAAGAGAAACTCAGAGAAAATTGTACTAACTCTAAGAGAATACTTTATGCATAGTATCATTTATTTTTTTGGAATTGATTTAAAATGAAATGTATCTAGATTAATTGTTTATTTTCCCACGGTTATGATTTGATAAAATTTTGAAATAGAATGTACATTTGGGAGTATAAAACATAGTTTTGCTATTGACCAAGGTCGGTAGGGTACAGAAGAAATGACGGCAACTAACATCTTTGCCATCCTAAAGTTAGAAAGAGAGATTGGAGCATCATACAAATCGTAAGCTATATATGGATTTGTTAATTAAAGCGATCACTTGGTGAACGTTTAGTTTGTTTGTTTGAAAAATTTAGTTATTTGGTTTGAGAATTAGTTTCTCACAAATAACAAATTTTCTGTTGCAGAGTCGATAAAAACAGCAGCAATATCTGAAGTTTTGGAATATTTGGAGCAGAGATATTGTTCTGTAAGCTCCATCAAAAAGGAAGAAAAAAGACCATTGCAAAAGATGGCATATACGGCTTTTAATGAAAATTGTCCGTTGTTGTTACGGCACAACCTTCGCCCTTATTAAAGTAAAGGTGAATGGAGGGTATGAGACCCTAAGAGCGCTAGTTGATAGTGGATCACAGCTCAGATTCTAAAATTACCAAAAATAAAGGAACACACGGAAATTAGCGGTGTCTCTTCACCAAAATCTTATATATCAAAATACAAAGTCAACTTTGGAATAAAAGTGCGAGAACCGTGGAAAGAGCTTCTTAAGGTTCAAGCGATTGTACTTCCAAAATTAATGACAGCTTTGCCAGAAAAAGAAGCAAACGTAGATATGTCAAATCGTGTGTGTTTGCAAGTCTCTTGGTAAGTTAAAAAGAAAATGAATGAATTAATAAAACGGGTAAACCGAGCTAAACGAGCTAAAAAGATTGGGACTAAATATTTTAAAGTTATTTGGTATGGGTACAGACAACGCTAGCGTAATGGTTGGCTCAAATCAAAGCGTATTTACTGAATTGAAGAAGGACGGTACGTCCTTAATATTAATCAATTGCGTATGCCATTCAGTTCAATTAGCAGTGAATTCGGCCTGTACAACGTTTTTGCCTAAATCTTTGGAATATATTGTATACGAAAACTTTAATCGGATCTCGAAAGGGAGTAAACGCCAATCAGATTATGAAAAAATTTATGAGTTGATTAATAGTGATAAGGTAAGTTGGAATCTGTGTTTTATGTGTTTGTGTTTTAGTACTTGTGTTCAGTCTTGTTTGTAGTCTTACTTTGTAGTCAGTTTCTCTATTTTTTAATAATTTTTCTCATATTAAAGACACCTTTTAAAATTCCACAAGTCTGCGAAACACAATGGCTATCCAATGAATCTGCAGTTGCATCAGTGGGTTGAACTTAAACTTCATTTTAGTCTTGTAGCAACAAAAGAAAAATGTTTCAAAGCGCAAAACTTGCATAAATTGTTTAGTTATGAAAGTAATTTGTTATATTTGACAAGCAAACTATTAACAGATTTTATATTTTGAAATGAAGTCCCCTGAAGTCATAGTTGACGTTCTGAATTCAGATTTTAAAGGACATGTCAAGAGTGATCTACGTTTGGGTTATGCATTCGAAATATTGCTCAAAGAATGAAGGAAAATATTTCCGACGAAATAGAAATGGAAATTCGATTCAGGTGCACCGAATTTATAATTTCACTTATAGATGAGCTTAAACAAAGGTAATTATTTTTCTAATTGTAATAAAATGGGTTAATAATTCTATTCTTTTTTTTAGATTACCAGGAAACTACCAAATATTAAAGCGAATCGACATTTTTTCTGTGGACAAAATTTGCAGTACAACAGCATTCATCTTTTGAAATGGGGAAAATATGGATTGTACCGTGAAATTTTGGGCTGAAGCGAAATTCGGGTAATCACTGATTTAAAGAATTAGCATTAGCGCGAGTTTAGTCAAATGAACATTGTAAAATCAAAGCTGAGGAACACAATCAACAAGATACACTTAATTCGATGTTACACAAACGGTAATTAATTTTTATAAATTTGATCGTTTCTAGCAGGTTTACAAGGTTAATTTAGCATTTCTTCTTCTTCTTATTATTATTATTATTATTATTAAAGTGTAGGATATAGTTAAAAACTATCAACCTGACTATAATTTACAAGAACTGGCAACTAAGGCCTTCGGCTTAGACGGAAAACTACATCCATACACTAGCCTGGGATTCGAACCCGGATCCTCGTTGTTCAGTTGACTAAATGACTGTGCCACTTAGACAACTCATCTACCGAGGCCTGCTGATCATTTGATATTTTCTTTTCTTTCTTATAAAACTTTTGCGTTGTTATTAAATCCAAAAATGCCTGTCTGCTTAAGCAAAAAGTGTTTGAACCCCCTTCACTCCATAACGCATTTCTTTCTTGTTGGCTGTGTGACAATGTCATGCACGTTAAATGTGCTGGCTTCACGGCCAGGGTAAGGGATTGTTTGGAGCAAAAACGGGGGCTCAAATGGGGTTGTGACTTATACCGAGTGTTTGAGATTGAAATGAGATGACTTTATGAGGCAGCCAAGGGATAGGTTGAAGAAATTTTCATCTGGTATTCAGAAATACTCTTCAGTTGATTACCTATTTTCTTAATAACATCCCATTAACACGACTTAACGAGATGGGAGTATTTACGGACCATAAATTGGCTTTTAAGTCACATATATCCAATACCGTGGGTAAAGTAATGGGTGTACTTGGATTCGTAAAAAGATGGTTAAAGCAATTTGATGATCCATATACAACCAAGATTCTTTACACCTCATTGGTCCGTCCAATTTTAGAATATGCATTATGCATATGGTCACCCAAATACGAATCACATCAAGCAAGAATAGAATCTGTTCAGAAACAGTTCCTTCTTTTTGCTCTTGGTGGTCTGAACTGGGAACGTAATGTTCATTTGCCATCGTACTCTAGTAGACTTCTTTTACCTGCCCTTCCTTCTCTTACTAATCGTAGATTAATGCTTGGCGTCATATTCATGCACAAGATTTTCGAGTTCTTTGTTCTGATTATAATCGTCTTTATCATGTAATCAGTTCAGAGATCTCTAAGCTCGTAACTAATTATAGTTTTGCTTTTATTTGTATTTTGTGGATTGTCCTCGCGACTCAAGCTGTACGTTATGCGGCTTTCGTCCCTCGATCGGTTGAGTGGGAGGCGTGGTCAATTATTGCTCTCGTTGGAATTCGCAAAGTTACCATATATATGTAAACACCTGGCCCTCGGTTAACACTACCTCATTTAACACTAACTCGGTCTTACACGATTGCAAATTTGATACTGTCTCTCGATCTAACACGATGTGAAATACTGACACAGCGTGAACTTCAGGATATTTTAGAATCTGCTATCGATGGTGAAGGATTTTATGACTTGACTAGAAGATTTAATAATTGATTGGAAGATTTATTCACGAGGATAATAGCAGCTCTGAAAAAACTAAGTCTATTTATAATTTGTCTATAGGAAAACGTAAAGAAATCCTTGCATTGGCAAGCAACGTTAAATCTTCAGTTGCAAATTCTGAAATATGCAAGACAGTTAAAAGAACTCTTTTTCCTTACCAGGAGTGCTGCAATGAAGCGTAAAAAGCCACAATTAAAAATGGCTGAACTGCCACAAAAAAGAAAATCTTAAAACGGCTCAGATTTTCACGTTTCATTCTTTAGGGGCAACAACATTCAAACGGGTTTTTCTGGAAACACGATTTTTGAAAACTGCTGCCAAGATACCTCAAAACTACTGAACCGATTTGGTTCAAATTTTCAAAATATCTTAATTAAATATGTTAACCGATAGGTTATCATTAGATAAATGAACTAGAATAATTGCGATCGCTTCATTAGTTTTTTTAGCTAAAAGGATTCCCAAAAAAGGTCGAAAAAGTGAAATTATTTTTCAAAAGTCTGTAAAAAATGTATTTTATGTATGGGCTGATGACTTCCAATTCAAATAATGTTTAGTTTTTACAATTCGGATTACCACAACTGTTGGAATCTTGGCAGCAGTTAGGCTCCTTTTTTTATACGGGTCCCTGTTCGACGAAGGACCTCGAAAACAACGATATATATTGTTATCTAAAAAATATCAAAAATAGCTAAAATGTCAATAAATAATATATACAGACAAATAATTTTTTAAAATTGCATGAAGAAAGCAGCCATCCCACTAGACGACCTATTTATAAGGAATAGATCGTAGAATAGCATAAGCAAATAAAAAATATCATTCAGGTTGAATATGAGCAGGAGTTACTAAAGGGTTAGCTAGCATAAAATTATCAGGGTCTCCTAAAAGATAGGGATTAATTAAGACTAAGATAATTAATAAAGCTGTACCTATTACTAAGAATAAAATAATTACTCCAATTAATCATGTAAGTATAAATATACATATATGATCCATAGTATATACCTCGTCCTACATGAAGATAGTCATCCATAATTTACGTCTCGACAAATGTGATTAACTCTATAAAAAGCTAAATTTACATCAGTGGTATTATTGTGGTTCAGTGGTTTATTTTCCTCTTTTCGGCCGGTTAAGAGAAAAGGGAAAATGCAGCTTAAAATTACAAATATTATACATATTTTCTTTCCGTCAACTCTGCCATAAGTAAAAAAAAAGGTAAATATCCCCAATAGAGAATTAAACTGACCATTAATTACACGGACTCTTAATTGAAGTTCGAAACTGGATGGTTCTAAAATAATGTCTTGGCCAGGAAGCGTAAGGTACGCAATTTAGTCAATCAAAAGGAAAGTGAGCTGAATGACACCGAATCTTCGACATATACATCTATGTATATATATATATATTAAAATGAATGTATGTCTATATGTACTCGATGAACTCAGAAACTACTAGACCGATTATTATGAAAATTGGTATATATATGTATGTATTTTTCCACCGGAAAGGTGGAAGCCACTCGCCACCAGGTGTCGCTGCAGAGTGGCAACTTCTGCTCCATTCAACTGATTGTCATGAAAATCAGTATGGCCATGTACATACTTTTACAATTAAAACAAAAGAAGCTTATTTTTCCGTTAGCTGAATTACCTTAGATAAATACTTATTTTCGTAATAAACAAAATCAATAAAATGATTTAGAATGATTTAAAAATTGTGTACTGGTTTTTTCTTAAAGTTATTTTTCTTAAATTTATTTTAGCTGTTGGCGTAGCAACGCGTGCTGGGTACAACTAGTATATAGTAAAAAATATCAAAGAAGCTAACTTCGGCTCTGCCGAAGTTTGTATACCCTTGCAGCAAAATAATTGGTATAAATGTTTAACAAAATCAAATAGAAAAAAACAAAAAAGAAAAAAAAAACACGCCTATAAATTTTCACTTCTTCACTGAGCATTGAACCATCAAACACCAAGCCCATCGTGGCACAGATCTCTACACACTACGCCACCGTCCTTTCTAACGCAACGAAAGCTAATTATACATATATGCGAACCGATTGCATCTCGCTCTTTCAATTTCGTTTTGTGTAAGAACACAACTAAAATATTTCTGTCTCTCTCACACACCGCGTGGTGGTTGCATTTTTGCATATGTATGTGTGTGCGTGAGCATTAAAATAAATTTAATTTCACTCAAATCTGATTATTGATTGGTAACCTTAATAATTATCCGATCTTGTTCAAACTTGGTGTAGGGTGTATGGGTAAAAATTGAATTTAGATGCAACAACAAAAAAACAATAATTTTATATATTTCTTATTTGGTGCCGCGCGGATTCGAACTCGGGTCTCTTGTGTTTGTACGGCAGATTTCTTGGAATTTGTTTTTGTTTCTTTGCTGCCAAAGAAAATTGCTTATTTTACTCGAGGTCCTCCACGTTTTAGTTAATAGCTCCGGTGATAATTATCCGATCCGACTAATTTTCACACTTTTCATACTTGATAGATTAAGGAACTTAATCTAGAATATATGTACATATATACTTTATGGGGTCGGAAACGTATATTTCTATGCGTTAAATCATCTGCAAGGGTATAATGATAATATTTCTATATATTATTGCCAAACACTTAGTATTGGCATCATTTGGGCAAAAAGACCAAAGACACAAATACGAATACATGTTTCTAGAGCAGGTCAGGATGTTGATTAGAATCCACTGTATTGTTGACCAAAGAGTATGTGACTCGCAAACATATAGTGTGTGAGGGAGGGGGCGAGAGAGAGAATAAATCGCTTGTATGTAAACATAAATTTACATTTTTGATGATAATTCTTTGCTTGCTGCCGCCTCCTAAGGAACAACTTAACAACTGCTGCCCCCCGGAAAAGACTAAATTTTAAAATTAGAGACAGACAGAGAGAAGGAGCGACAAGGAAAGAGAGAGAGAGAGAGAGATAGAGAGAGAGAGAGAAAGAGAGGGAGGCTGCAAGAGGCGAGAGCAAATAAGACCAACCAGGAGAAAGCTCACTTAAAAAATCTTGGCCAGAAAACACACCAAATATAAAAAAAGGATGCTGCATATGAAGTTTTGTTCATCTCTTTTACTTTCCCCTCCCAACTTTTCTATTTTGCTTCATTTCTTTCTTTCTCTGGCAGTATGTGTAAGTTTGCGTGCTAAAAGCCGCAACACAGCACAAGAAGGGGGAAAGAAGAAAGCAGAAAGAGCCGGTGGGGACATGACACGAAACATGGCACACGAACATGAGGATTTGGCGGTAAACATGAGGGAATTCATATCTTAATGTAATCGAGCATTGATCATTGTAAGGGTTGGAAGTATGTATAAAGTTTAACAGATTTGTTTAAAGTACTGATAGCAATTAACTGAAAAGCGAATAATGAAGTCCTACAACACATTTCTTTGGACATTTATTGCTTTCCATTTGCAAATATTTTACATCTTTTTTGAGCAATCTCCCAATAGGGCTATAAAAAGAAGGCAACAAAAATCTACCCAAAATGAAATCTACATCTTAATAAGATTTGCATGGATGAAAATGTTATCACAACTGAACTTAACCTTAACAGTTTTTTATTTTTTACTAACCAATCTATCTATCTATTTCTCTTTCTTTCTGTCTATCTCATACTCATAGTAAATGTATATATTATACGTTTTTGTCGCCATGAGACGGTTTTAGGCTTATCTAATCTGTTGTAGACCAAGTTTGTGACACTTCCTAGAGAGATCACGGCGATCAGCGACAATTTCTATACACACATAGTAAAGAAATTTATATCACTCATAGTAACAACAAGTTGATATTGTTATATTATTAAAATACCATAGTGTCAAAGGTCATCAATGAACCTCAATGTGATTTTTATTGTAATCGTTAGTGTTTTTGTTGCTCTTTTGCTCCTTATGCAGTTGCGTTGGTGTTGCAGGGGAATTGCCAAGTTAACTGAAACTGACGACGGCCAGGCAAACCTTTCTACTTAATTTGATTGGAATATGCGCAGGAGGCGGCAACAATAACAGTTCTGTTTGTTGTTGTTGTTATTGTTGGGCATGGTCATATTCTTCTGGACGTTGACGCGTACAATGCGCAGTACGTTCAAGTGGTCCAAGCGACACCAGGACAAAGCCTGTTACGCGCGAACCCTATCAGACAGCATGCAAAAACGAAGTCGCGTGGACAACGGACGACAACTTAAATAATAATTAAGACTAACTACTAGATAGATAACTTAAAATAGTAGTTTTTAGAATAGATATAGAGAACTCTGATCCGATTACAGAATAAAGGCGGTTGTAGTCGGAACAGAGAACTCGAAAAGGTTCATGTAAAGAATAGTTGGAAGTACAGCGTGTTAAAGTTAAAGGAACATAATTTCGGGTTAATCTACAAGGTACAGATAGATTGACCTGATTAAGTAAATTAGGACAATCTATTTGTCCATTTAGAAGCTTATGAATAAACAAAGTACCATGCATTACTCTACGATTAAGTAAGGAGGGTAGGTTAATTAGAAGAAGTCTTTTAGAATAAGAGGGCAAGTTAACATTTCGATCCCAGTTTAAACCACGAAGAGCAAAAATTAGAAACTGTTTTTAAACAGATTCAATTTTAACTTGGTGTGATCCATATTGTGGAGACCAAACACATGATCCATACTCCAAAATGGGGCGGACCAGTGAAATAAAAAGAGTTTTGGTTGTGTAAGGATCGTTAAATTCTTTCGACCAGCGCTTAACAAAACCAAGAACACTCATGGCTTTATTGACAGTGATATTAATATGACGAGTAAAATTTAATTTGTGGTCCATGAGTACACCCAAATCACTAATCTCGTTCAAACGTTCAAGTGGGGTATTATTGAGATAATACACCACTAATTGAAAAGAGGATCTATGAAATGACATGACATTACATTTTGAAACATTAAGGTTTAATAAGTTAATTTCACACCAAGTTTGAAAGTTATTAAGATCGACTTGAAGCAGACGTGGAGAACTTAAGTCTTTAAAACTAATAGAAAGTTTAACATCATCAGCGTACATAAGCACGCGAGAGTGAGTTACAACTGACGGAAGGTCATTAATGAAAAGTGTAAAAAGCAATGGTCCTAGATGGCTACCTTGTGGCACCCCCGAGGTCACATTGATGGTCTTCGAAAGATAAGTTTTAAATAAAACTTTTTGTGTACGGTTATTAAGATATTGAGAAATCCAATTAAGCAAAAGGGTTGGAATCCCAAGTTCGTTCAGCTTGAACAAAAGCAGTGTATGATTGACAGAATCAAAAGCCTTACTGAAGTCAGTATAAATGACATCAGTTTGCAATGCATTCCTGAATCCTTCGATCGCTAAGGAAGTAAACTCTAAAAGGTTAGTGGTAGTAGATCTACGTTTCATAAACCCATGTTGAGAAGATGAAAGAATAGAACTACAGAAATGTTGCAGTTGAGAAGTTATAATTTTCTCAAATGCCTTGGGAATAGCGGACAATTTGGAAATACCCCTGTAATTAGAAGCTACGGATTTATTACCCTTTTTATGCAAAGGAATAATAAAAGATTCTTTCCAAATGGTTGGAAAAGAGGAAGTTTCAACGGACAAAGTAAATAACTTAAGAATCGGGAAAATCAAAGTCTCAGCGCAAAACCTGAGTACACAACCAGGTATACCATCAGGTCCTGGTGAGTACACGGGTTTCACTAAAGTAAGCACGCTGAGAAGCGAATCTTCATCGATCACAGGATTAAAGACGCAATTAGACCTTTTCAACTGATAGGGATATGAAAAGTTAGCTCGATGATCTTTGGAGGAATAGGTCGTTTTGAAAAAATCAGCAAACATATCGGCAATGGCCTGATCATCGTTTGCTTTATTATTTTCAAAACATAAATAGGACGGGTGCACTGCCACCTTTCGTTTGGCGTTAACGAAGTTATAAAATTGCTTAGGATCACGGGAGAACTGAAGTTTACAACGCCTAATGTAATCCTTATAGCATAGTGTATTAAGCACTGAAAAATTCGATCGAGCAACAGCATAAAGAGAGAAATCAGACGGTCGACCCGATTTTTTAAACTTTCTATAATATCTAGACTTTACATTTTTCAAATTAGTTAACTCACGTGTAAACCATGGCGGTTTGTTAGACAACACATGGATCACACGTGGAACACAGGCATCAAAAAGTGAAAACATAGTATTATAGAAAAAACAAATGGCAGCATTCATATCATTACAGGAGTACAGATAAGACCAGTCTGTGGCAAGAATTAGCTCATTGAGCTTGAAAAAGTTAGTTTTACGAAAGCAACGGGTACGAGACGTCGAACTGGTACCAGCATTTGATAACCGAAAAGGTAGATCAATAGTCAAGTCCAAAGTTGGATGGAAACTGTCTTCGGGGACGACTAAGGGATCAATCCTCGAAACAGTACAGTTAGAAGAATCTAACATAAATATAAGATCTAGTGATCTCTCATTTTTGTTACGAACAGGATTAACTTGGGTTAGGGATAACTCAAGGAGACCGTCAACAAAGCAATGTGAGGAGGAGGGCATCAACAAGGAAGACTCACCTGATGGAAGCCATGAAACGTCAGGTAGATTAAAATCTCCCAGAACGATAAATGTGGCATACAAGGGGGATAAACGCACAGCAGCCAGTCAGCCAGATAGACTCCGTCCTTCTTTACCCCCCTCCTAACGCTATGGTTGTCTGTCTGTATGTTTGTCTGTCAGTTTCCCTGCTGCTGCTGTTCGTTGGTTGGCTGACTGTTTCTGGCTTGTATCGTCCTTCCATTTGTCCGTCGGTCTTAGTGGCTGCAAAACGTCAAAAGCGGTGAAAAATGAAGCCCTTAGCTTTTGACGTTCTTGTTTTTGTTGATGTATGTAGATGCTCATGGTTGTAGATGCTCCCATTGCTGTTGCTATTGCACAGACCCGGTCACCCTCTGGTATTAATTTTTCATTGGCGTGTGTCCGGGGCAGACGACCATCAGCCAGAGAAGAGATAAATCCATAAAACAAGTTGAGAAATTAAACAATCAAAAGGCGTTGTTGCTGACTTGTGTGCTACTACAACTCCGCCGTTCTGTTCCGTCTCTTGATCATTTTTGGATCTTCATAGATTGGGAGAACAGAGATGGAAAGCTGCTGCTCTACTTTGTTGTTGCTTTGTCAGTGTGTGTACCAGCTGCTCGAATTACATGCTATGTTTATTTACTTAATTAACCTGAATAAGGGGTCTCAGTGAGTAATTCAGCAGAGACATTCGGTTATACCAAAGATCATAAAAACATTTTATGTTTTTATATATATCAAAAGTACCCTTGATTCTTTAATAAGACTTCTCTAGGGTGTGAAATTCTGTTCCGTTTGTTAAGTAAGTAAATAAACAATGCTACTATGCTACTTGACTTGCGAAAGTATTTTATCTTTGGGTTTGTTTTTGTATCCATCATTTAATTTTGTTAAATGACTTTAATAGACTTTAATAGAAAATCACTTGAAATAAGATTTATGTGTTACATGAAAAAATATTAAAAAGGATATAGATTTATGCAATCAGATTTATGAATTGGTAGACATATTAAAAAAATATAGATTCTTACGTCTTCTTCTTCTTTTAGTGATAGTATTTTTTTGGGAAAGTCTCTTTTAAGTGAAATATAGAATAATTAATTGCCATAAAAAAATTTATAAAACCAAAGCAATTGAATTTTATGCTTCTCTTTAAAATTTTAATACTCTCTTAGCAAAAATCCCTTTTAATAGCCTTAGTTTCTGACGTCATTCAAAACGATTGTCTGTCTTTATCAAAGTGTGTAATAAATCATTTACGCATTTAACCCCCATTATATTAGTTTTGGATATTTGCTTATTACAAATCAAGATCCAATCCATTGCTATTCTAATACTTTCTCAATTTGTTGTAGAATAAAAAATAAAATATATTTCTTCATTTCTTTACGTTTCATTAACACATCTCATTTGTGGTAATGTGCTTTTTTTGATTAATTGATAATGCCCGATGGCCCCGGGATGGATTGTTTATAGTTTTTTTTACGCTTTTTAGTATAATCGATTACCTGCCAAACATTGCGTTATTAACGTTTAATAAAAATTATAGCAAAATTAAATATAAAATATTATGGAAATACTAGAGTTCATGGCAGATAATCTAGGAATAAAAAACAGCAATCATAACGCGACATTTTTTTGCATTTTTCCTGTACTTAGCAGAACCAATTGACTTGGACTCTATTTTCCCATTCCTTTCATTTCGCATTCTTAGGCATATGGTAAAAAGAGACTTATATATATCTCATGAAAAAATTCTTATTGACATTTTGTATCGAGAATTAAACATTTCAAATTTTGGCTAGAGCTATAAAATTTGGGTCACTTAATAGCAATAGTAAAAGGAAGGCGCCGTTGATATCTGGCTTGGTATTGATAATAGTTGTGGTTTGTATACAATATAATAATTATTATAATAATGATTATAGACTTAATAATAATTAGGCCACATGGGTTATGGCGTTGTGGCAATGGTTCCTGATGGAAGATTTGTTGTATCATAATTGTTCCCGCCGCTACTTTCCACCATCATTAGCTGCATTGATGTGGTAGATGATGATGATGATTCATTTAATGGTAGCTTTGTCTTTATCATCTTTGATTCCTCTGTTGTGCTAAGTGGATTAAGATTATCCGATTTGTCGGTGCTGCAGTTGTTACTGGAAGATGTGGAGGACATCAAGGTAGTGCCTTCATTAAGGAACACGCCCAGCGGCAAATGGGAATTCATATGAGCTAAGCAATAATCAAAATGAAATGAGATTAATATTAAGTCAATAAGTTATTTCTTATTTATAGTGCATAATATCTATATATACCATGTGACAGACATGCAGCCAAATCTAAGCATTTCTAATTAACTAATACTAAAGAACTAACATGCAACTAGTCACAATTGTTTTTATTCATAGAATTTACCACGAAAAGCCGTAAAATGTATGTATGAACGATCTTGAACAGTATTCACATTTGTAAATAGATCCCCTTTATGTGCGCCGATGTTTGCGTAAATCTGCAATATAAACGAATCTCTGATCGCATTCATCGCATTGGTAACCAAGCTCTGGAATAGACAATTTTTTCGGTTTTTGGATTTGTTATGTTGTTTTTATCTACTTTTTTTCCTTTCTTCATCTGATGAGATAATGGCATAGTTGGGCAGTGAGTTAACACCACATTTGGGATTCAAACGAATTAAAGTGCTTTGAGAACTATTCACTTTCAAAATTATTCAACATTTGTGCAAGGACAACAAAAAAAATCCAACATACAGATACAACAAATTGATAACAAAATAATGTGCACAAGTTGTGTATGTACATATATCCGAGAACATTTATAGGATTTCATCTGATACTTGAATAAGTTTGCAAGAGAATCGAATTTTTAAAGAATTAGAAGGGGTTACAAAAAGATTTAACTCCTTTTTACATCCCAAAAGGATTGAAAGTTGAAAAGATAGGTTCTTTTATAGTATGGTTTACCTTTTGAATAAACGATCACTATTGTATAAACTAATGAAGGGAAAGTGGAGGGTAAGGTAAAAGTTAGTAGATAAGTACAACAAATATGACACTTAAATAAGTTTTAATATTGGTAAATAACGAGACTACAATATAATCACAGGCACTACTACAGAAAACAAGCCACCCAAAGCTACCGCATTCGTCCCGCGCCTGCGTGCGAGTACCCAAAACTTACCACCATGAATCTTAGTGTGCGTCTTCTAGGCGCTCTGTGTGTGTGGCTTGGACAGCAGATGAACTGTTATTTTATAGATTACATAGGGTCTTCCCTCAGCATCATGCGATTCCATGTGACGATTCAGGGCGGTGCATACAAAAGGCATTGTGGTCTGGACACCATGAGCCAACTGATGATGTTCGCGCAGGGCAATATCGTTGGTGAAACGTTCTTCAAAATGGATGCACTGATGACTGGCACGTAAATCGCTAACTTGTAGGGAATTGGTGGCATTAGTACTGCTGCTGCTGGTTATACTTCTGGTATTTGTGGCAGTTGTTGGAACATTATTGGGCATTGGATCCAGCATTGTCGATGACGATGGCGATGAAGAAAGCGACGGAGAGGCTATGGGTGTTGAGGAAATAGTTGTCGATGGTGTCAAGACCATTGGCGTTGCTTGTAAATTTGTTAACTCTTCAAATGTTCCATTGCCAAGTCCTCCATTAACTCCAATAACACCACCTTCTCCACTTTTATGGAAAGAGAACAAATTATTTTAGTTTAAGGATTCATTTAGCTTTTCTTGCTACTCACAATCGTCACAATCTGGGCAGCATATAATACGGGTTTTTCTAGGTATTGGTGCCACATTTGTTGGGATTTGCAGAGCTGTGTGTATGGGATTGGTTAGCGACTCTTTCATTTATGTCTTTAGTAATTTGAATTTGTTAATCTTACCTGGTGAGTTTTGCATTGTTATTGGCTGCTCGTGATTCGAAATTTGTAACTGGACATCGTCAACACGTACTCCGTCAACATCACCTGGTACCAAGTGTAATATGAAACCGTTGTATATGGAAGTCCGAGACACGCTGAGCAGGAAAAACTTGTGTACATTGTCCGCGTTGATATTGCTGCACCACATGGTGGCTGAGAATGTGTTTTAACCAAACCACCAACAGCTGACCATTGTAGCTGGGTTTGACTCTGCTGCACTGGTTGCTGCTGCTGAACCGGCGAATGCTGCTATGACCATTGTGACATTACCTCCAATGTTCCATTTGGTATTTGGATGAGCTGCTCAAAGTTGGTTATAGTATCCAATTATTACTGTAGGCGCTACTACCGGCTACAACTCGTTGAGCAGCTGCGTCAATTCTAATTACCATTACTGGCCGATGACTGCTGGATTTCCGTTTGTTCAGTTGTGGGCTCATTTTCTTCATTAACCTCAGCCAAGCAAGAGTTGGATTCATCTTGTTCATTAAGTGGCGCATAATCGGCGGGCGTTAGAAACTCATCAATATGGGGACATGTGGGTGGATATATATGCTGATCTTGCTGCTGCTCCTTTTCAATCTATCATTGGTTAGTTTCCGCTGCAGATCTTCAGTTTCTCTTCAGTTTCTCAAGAGGTATGGTTGCTCTGATCCTTCTATTTGTTCAACGGATACGATTGAAGATGTGGAGGTTACGGAGCACGGTTCCGCCGCTGCAGATGAATTCTCTGGTTCGTTTGTAGAGTTTTCCAAAGCAATTCCAATTGTTTCTTTCTGCTGTTCGGTAACTTCATTTATGCCATTTGATATTGTCTACTCTTCACAGCTTATCTCATCCGATTGAAGCTTTTGTTTGGGGTTATCTATCTCCTGCTCTGTATTCTTTAATGCTTTTTCTTCTTTAATGTGGACGAAGTAGATGTTGATGTAGATGATGAAGGATTGCTATCACTCTCAAAGCCTAAACAGGGCCCCACAGATACTTCACAGCCTGTGCTAGAACCTTCTACTTCTGCTTGAAAGGAGGCATCAGAGTGGATTTCGGATAATTGTTTTCTAGCCGCTTTTGTTTTCCATGGCGCATTGATCTTCTCGAACATCTCACCAGCTGGTGTAGACGATGATGACTCTTGAAACTGCTCGCGCTCTGGCTCCTGCTCTGGTTCCTGTCAAACGTCGAATTTTAGACGGCGGCAATTCAGTCTCTTCTTCAGTCTTATATTCCTTTGGCTGTGGCTCTGGTTGTGATTCCACATCAGAATCGGATCTAAGACGACGCTTACTATCCATTTGTGATTTGGGTACTTGAGTGTAGGAAACATTGTGTTCGTGCTGTTGTTTTTGCACCTGTGCTGTGTCAATTCGTGTTCCCTCTTTCTCTTTTGCTGCCGCTTGTTCAGTCTTGCCTCTTGTCTGTCGGATAATTCCTGGGCAAAATCCTGCAGACGTTGCTGCATACGCATACATCTTCGACGAAATTTCGCCACCATAAGAAATTCTGCCTTACACTGGCAGCAAATCTCTTGAGGTAGTCCATCATCTTGGCTGATCTGGAAAAATATAAAAATAAAATCAATTAAAAATCAAAACCAGATCGGTTATGGCAATTTAATTAAATGCAATAAAAATAAGCAACACAATTTTGAGTTAATAAATTGACATTGAAAAACGAACGGCGAACATTTTTGAAAGTTGCGACATTAATTGTTTACAGTGCGCGACAAAAATTTCGTACCAAGTAAAGTTTAAGTGATATTAAATAATTTAGTAATTTATAAAACTAAGCAACCTGAATCAAATCCAATAACATGGATGGCCGATGTCGATTTTGGACTATCCTTTCATTTCTATATGTATCTTTAATTGTTGTATCTGAAGTAAACTACAATCCTGTAGTCCTGTGTTTTACATTTTTGAATATGTTTACTGTTAGAGTTTTGAACGGTTAATGATTTGTTGGCCTCATTCCAGACATTTGATAGCCGCCATGGCACAAGTCAAAATCCAAATATAATTATGATGATCTGATCATCCAATCTGATTTGAAGCGAATAATTAATAATTTAATTATTATAATGACAACAATTTCATAAAATAGTTTCATAAAAGCGTGTAAATCATAAAACAGAGCATTAGCATATAGATGACCGATTTGGCTGAAACTTAGCACAATTTAAATTGTACAACAACTTCAGTTAAGTCGTTGGTGCAGTAGTTAGGGGTTAGTCGGCGCAGTTTGTCAACGAACGTAAACGTAGTTCTTAAGGGTCCTCAATTATGTTTTTTTTTTTTCTCTTTTGCAGAGCATGGAACAGCTAATGCAGATGAAGGTGGATCGCTTAGCAAGCCAGGTAAATTGTCTTATTTCTTCTAAATCTAGAAATAAATAACTCAAATAACTTTTACTCCCTTTCAATAGGCTCTCCAAATTAAGCAGCTAGAGGCGGCGGCCAATGTAAGTTAATGAGGATAAAAAATATTTTTTTTATATATAAACTTTCATATTCTTTTTTGCTGGCTAGCGGAGAAACTGCGAATTGGCTGATGGGCGAGCTGAAGGTAAGAAAATACAGTGGACCCTCGGTTAACGAACACAATTGGTTCCAGCAACTTGTTCGTTATGCGAAATATATATAATCCGTTCCAGGTTGAAAAAAAGGACTCCAATATGTGAAAAATAATTAAATAAAATAATTAAAATACTGAGAGTTTTATTTTTAACAAATTAAATTTACTCCCTTTCAATAGGCTCGGCAAATTCAAGAACAGGTAAATTGTCTTATTTCTCCTAAATCTAGAAATAAATAACTCAAATAACTTTTACTCCCTTTTAATAGGCTCGGAGAATCCAGCACTTAGAGGCGGCGGCCAATGTAAGTTAATGAGGATAAAAAATATTTTTTTATATATAAACTTTTATATTCTTTGTTTTGCAGGCCAGGGAAGCAGAGTTGGCAGTGTCGCCCCTTCCCAATACCCCTTTTAGAGCCCTCTTCAAATTCCGGGGAAAAGTATATTGCTGCCTTTGCGGCAAGGGTGGCACCAGTACAGAGTTGCTGATATACATACGCCAATGCGTATGTGACTCAGCAGACGCCTCCTACTCTTACCGGTGCGGGCTGTGCGATTTATTTTGTTGCTGCTCTACCAGCAATTGGTAGAAAGGAGGCGGCGGCGGCTGCAGAGGAGGCAAGAAAAACAAGAAAAATAACAACAAGAACAATTTTCACAACAAAGAAAATAAATAAAAGTTGATTCGAATGAATGATTCTGGTTCCCTCCTATAGGGAATGTCAGCAATGATTAGCTAAAACCAGTTGGGAATTGTATGAGAACATTGTGTGAACAATTATAGGGAACGTCAGCAATGATTAGCTAAAACCAGTTGGGAATTGTATGAGAACATTGTGTGACAATTACATACAATTCCGTGGTGTGCTTTCTGGGGCTAATATTTCCCAGTAGCCTACTAAGGTACTAAGAGGCGTTAACTTATATATAATTTATATAATTTAACAGGTATGTCCCCCCCTCTATTCACCCCCTGTTAGAAAAAATCAAATTTTTTTTTAAATCAATCCGATAAATCTCTTTCGACTACAAACTAAATTGTTTTTGAAAATGGTCTATTTCTCTGATATAACTCTGATGCACCTCACATTGCGTTTTGCCGCCGGCATTTCGCAATTAATGAAAAAATGTATGAAATAAATGAGGATTTCTATATATAGAAGAGAAGTGAGGATTTATATTCTGAAAAGTTAGTTAAAAGTTAACAGTTAAAAAACGAATTAGATCATTGCATTTATAATTTATTTTAAATTTTAATTAACTTATCATATCAACACCACAGAATTTTGAATGTTGAATATTTATTGGTTTACTTATCAAAATTTTATTTATCTTTTCTTCATTTTCAAAATGCTAATCTAAGTTAGTCTTACAGACCACAATAATTATTATTGATATTTGTTTTTTATTAATTTGTTGATAATATGGTGTTAAAATTTTCCAAGCGATGGTTGATTTTTTATCTTAAAAATATCAAAGAAGCTAACTTCGGCCTTGCCGAAGTTTGTATACCCTTGCAGCTTCACTGTTTTATTATTTAATTAAAAAACAAAAATTTTAAAATAATTGGTATAAATGTTTAACAAAAAAAAAAAAACAAAAAAGAAGAAAATACACATATCTTCATCTCACCGTCTTCACCGTCATCCTCAAATATCGAGAAATCGCGCAAAAGAACTCTACATACTACGCCACCGTGCTTACTTAACTTACTTAAGCCAGTTCGACATACAGTAGAGTCCGGTTATAACGACACTCAAGGGACCGACGTTTTATGTCGTTATATCCGGAAGACGTACTATCCGGAAGGAGCAAAAAACATATTTTTTTTTTGTTTTTTTATGGTTGCACTGTTCGTAATAGGTTTCCAAATAACACAAATTGTATTTTTAATCAAAACAATTTAAATTAAATTTTTAAAATTTTTGATTATTAAGACATATTTTTCTCCCGGATCGTCGTAATAAACGGTTGAACTGTGAAAAATATCGTCGCTATAAGCGGTTCGTCGTTATAAGCGGTTTGTCGTCGACGTACTAACCGGAGGTTCTTTCATATAAGTTTGTATAGGGACCAACCAAGACATCGAACTTTCGTCGCTTTAACCGGACGGACGCTATAAGCGGAGTCGTTATAACCGGATTCTACTGTATATAGCAAACGCATGGCATCTCGCTCTTTCAATTTCGTTCTGTGCAAGAACACAACTCAAATATTTCTTTCTCTCTCACACACAGCGTGGTGAAGAATTTTTGCATACGTATGTATGTGTGTGCGTGAGTATTAAAATACATTTAATTTCTATCAAATATGATTATTGTTTGTAACCTTAATAATTATCCGATCTTGTTCAAACTTGGTGTAGGGTGAATGGGTAAAAATTGAGTTTAAATGCAACAACAAAAAAACAACAATTTTATATAATTCTTATTTAACCCCGCGCGGATTCGAACTCGCGTCTTTTGTGTTTGTACGGCAGATTTCTTGGAATTTTTTTTTGTTTGTCTGCTGCCAAGGAAAATTGCTTATTTTACTCGAGGTACCTCCACGTTTTAGTTAATAGCTTTGGTTATAATTATCCGATCCGACTAATTTTTAAACTTAACCTACATCATCGATTAAGGAACTTAACTTTTCATGTTTCAATCATGTAGCTTAAAATTTAAGTTCGAAAACGCCCGAACAAACAGACAGTCAGTCGCAAGTTATCGGTATTTGAATTATTTCAAATTCACTTATTTTAAAAAAATTTCTCTTCCTAATACTGCAAAATTGGGTCATTACAAAGGAGAGTTTTGCATGTTTCAAATGCAGAAATAAATTATGTGCTGACCTTGACGGTCTTTTTGCCTTTCAGCAAAATGTTAGCAAAATCTCTAATAAATTTTCGATAGTAGCCCAAAAGGCCAAGAAAGTATTTTATTTGTTTTGTAGTCTTAGGTAAATGAAATTGTTTAGAGGCGTTGATCTTGTTAGGGTTTGGTTTGATTCCATTTTCCGTAACAACTGCCTCTTGGGCGCTTTGTGGTCTTGTAGAGAGGCACAGTCGAAATATGCCTCATATTTAAGGGCACTTAATAATGAACCTTTGGATTCCGATTTGGATGACTGATGACTTTTTCTTTATTATTATATTTTTGTCTTTATTATTAGATCTTTATTACAATTGGAATACCTCATAAATGAATTCTTATTAAAAAAGCGAGTGGAAACAATGGAAGTAGTTTCTGTTGCCGTGTCGCAGAGAGCAGTTTCTTTTTTTACAGAAGAGGATGTGGACTAAAGTTTACGAAATTTTGTTACTTAAAAGCTAACTTGATGCAATTTTTGTTGGTTGTGTGTGATTGCGTGGGTGTTTGTGTTTGTGTGTAAACTCAGTCTGGTTTTCCACATGCTTTATAATTCAAGCTTTATTGTAGATTTAAAGTTCATCGTGTTGCTGCTGCTCCTCATCTTCCTCCTCGTCGGCTCCTGCGCTATCAGAAGCACTCTTGGCATCCTCTGGCTCATCTTCATCATCATCAAATTCGATTTGTTCATCCTGAGATACACCCAATGTCTGGCGCAACATTTGCTCAATACTGTCAGCAAATTGGGCGGTTTCCTGAAGCATATAGCCAGAACGCAGCGTGGCTGTGCGGAACATAATCAAAGCCATATCCTTGGCAGTATCATCGGCTTCGTCGGCCTCCACGCGTCGCAAGAGTTCCCGCATAAGCGGATGCCTGGGATTGATTTCAAGAGTTTTCTTTTGGTTTAGGTAATAGGTACGCTGTGGATCATCAGCTTTCTGATGGGCATTCGACATTGCCAGACGCTCCATGTTGCCAGTCCAGCCGAAAACGCCAGCTACCAAAGCGCAGGGAGAGTTGCTCAAACGCTCCGACACTTGGGCCTTTGAGATTTGATCCTTCAGAGCCACATCGTTAAGCCATTTCACAAGTGGCTCAAATGTGTTCTTCAAATTTTCAAAGTTCTTTTTGCTCTTCTCCGATTCGTTTAGTTTGAAGCCTTCCTTGGCTACATTTTGGAACTTCTTGCCATCAAATTCGGGCAGGGCTGAGATGCAGTATTCATCAACGGCCTCGACTAGATACAGGACTTCATAGCCCTTGCTGAGCAGACGCTCAACGAATGGAGATTTTTCCACTTCAGCACGATTGGCACCAGCAATATAGTAGATGTGCTCCTGTTTGGTTTTCATGCGTTCCACATACTCGGCCAGCGAGGTGACGCCCTTATCATTGGATGTCTGGAAGCGCAAAAGTTTAGCGAGACGAGAACGATTGCTGGGATCCTCCATTACGCCCAATTTGATACTGAAGGGAAAGATAAACATTTGGTTAAACAATGTTATAGCTGAAAATTGTGCGTTAGGTTTGGGCACTTACTTGGTGGAGAACTCCTTCCAGAATTTCTCGTATGCCTCCTTATCAATCTTCTTAATCATGTCAAGGACCTTGCGAACCAATTTCTTCTTGATTACCTTAATTAATTTGTGTTGCTGAAGAGTTTCACGGGACACATTCAGTGGCAAGTCATCGGAGTCAACGACACCCCGAATAAAGCTCAAGTAGTTTGGCATCATGTCGTTAAATTCATCAGTAATGAAGACGCGACGTACATACAGTTTAATGTTGTCAGACTTCGTGCCGTAGCGATTAAAGGATTCCGATGGCTGGACTTTTGGTATGTACAGCAAACTCTTAAAGGTCACTTCACCTTCGGCAATGAAGTGGGTTTGAGTCAGTGGCTCACTTGAATCCTTAGTAAGACTCTTGTAGAAGCTAGTGTATTCATCGGCGGTTACTTCCGACGGTTTACGGGTCCAGATAGGTTTGCTATCATTGATCAAAAGCCAGTCCCAGGTTGTTTTTGAAACTTTCTTGGTTTTGGGTTTATCGACGTCAGCGGCCTCTTCCACCTTAGCATCTTCATCCTCCACATCGTCTTCGGTTTTCTCGGGCTTGGCTTCTTCCTCCTCTACGGGGACCTCTTCGTCGATTGTCTTGCTTGACCACATCAGAATGGGAAAGTTAATAAACTGAGAGTACTTGCGGATTAGCTCGCGCACTGTTTCCTCTTCGAGGAAATCCTGGGCCTCTTCTTTGAGGTACAAAGAAATGATGGAACCCCGCTTCAAGGTGTCACCACGGGGATCTTCAGTGATGGTGAAGCTATTAGCATCCGATTCCCAGATGAATTGCTTATCATCATTATGCTTGGTGGTGACCACTACACGATCCGCCACCAGGAAAGCCGAGTAGAATCCCACACCAAACTGTCCGATCATATCATTTAGGTCCTGTCCTTCAGACTTGCTGGGATCTTGCATCTTTGCCAGAAAATCAGCAGTGCCCGATTTGGCAATGGTGCCCAGATTGTTAATCAAATCCTGGTGAGTCATACCAATGCCCGAGTCCATGATGTGAAGCGCCTTGTTCTCCTTATCAGCCTTGATACGTATGTGAAGTTCAGGATTCGTCTCAAGCTCCTTGCGGTCAGTCAATGCAAGCAGACGAATCTTATCAATAGCATCGGATGCATTAGAGATCAGCTCACGCAAAAAGATCTCTTTGTTTCGGTACAGAGAATTGATGATCAGCTTCATCATTCGGTTTACCTCTGTTTGGAATGTAAACTTCTCCGCCTGCAAAAAAAAAAAAATAATAATAATGGTAATGGTTCACAGATACATCAACAATTCAAGCCATCTACCTTTTCGCGGAGTTCTTTCAGCTGTGCTACATTTAGACCATCCAATTTGATTGCTTCTTCTTCTCGTTTCAGCGTCTCTGCATCTGATGAGAGGAAAAAACGCATTGACAAATGAGAGATAAGCGGTCAGGGGCGTCAACAAAAGCTGACGTGTACTTTTATTTGTTGGGAGTTATAACAAGTACCTGTTCTAGAACCTTCTTTAAAGGACCCCAAATTTAAGTCAATGGTTTCTGCACTGCCATCTTCATCAGCATCAGCAGCAATTTGTGTGATGCCTAAGCGAAAAATATATTAAATTAGGTTAAAAAGCCGGTAAGCATGGCTGCAAATGCCAAACGAACGTGAATCGTCGCAAAGATTTGTTTTTAAAACGTACCTGCGCAAAATAGCAGACCCAACAGTAGATAATATTTCATATTGTTGAAGTTTTAATTGACGTTAAAAATCTCAGTTAATATGGCCACGTCACAACAACCACCAAAACCAATTTAACATTAACGTGCTCCGAACTTCTGTCCGTCAGTGAGTTTTACTGCGATAGATACAAAATCAATAAATTATACGTATAGATTAAATACTACATATATTGTCCATATACTAAAATGTTTTTAAATACTTACGTCGGGAAAAGAAATAATGTGCCTTGCTTGAAATTCTAAGTGACTTTACTTTTTTTTTTTGCGGTCGGTACTTATTTACACACCGGTTCTGCTACAACCGGTTAAAATTCTGCTGATGTTAACTAACAGAATGGCTCACGCCGAGTCGCTAGTTAACAGAATATTAGGCGATATTTTGATATTGCTTTTTTCACTCTCAAACGTATTGCTTTTGAAAATCGGATTTTCAATCCGTATTGGTAGATTCAGAAACAAGCTCTTGACAAATAAAAAATGTACTAGAAATATTATCGAATTCCGGTGCTATCGAGCTGTTAACCGCAAAATGTTACACTTGGAAAAGAATCGATAACGCCTCACATGTATGTAAGTAAATAGCAATAAAAAATTCCATAAATCATAAAACATCGGCGTGAGTTATCAAAAACAAAATACACCTGGACAAGACATCATTAATTTTTATATATTTTACATTGCGTACCTATACAAACCTGCAGCATACTTTGATTGCATGCAACAGGCAGAGGAGCGACTGCGAAAACAGAACGCAACATCAACGTCAAACGAAACACAAAAGTTTCGATCTCGCCCTCACTTGGGACCGCGAGCAGAGAAATCGGTGGAGCACGCTACTACCGTTCAGTGTCGCGTCGTGCGTGGAGGTGGAGCAACAAAAGCAGCAGCAGTAGTATCGGCCGCAACGTCAATTAATAGTTTGCATATATGTGTATGATACCCTCCTCCCACTCTTCACTTGCACTGTATTGTGGCTCGGGTCGTGTTATACAACAAATTTACCCAGTGACCGAAACTTAAAGTACACCGGCAATTTCAGGACCTTTTAAAGTTCAGGACGAGTCATATATACGGCGCAACTTCGCCGAGTGCATATGTTTGCGTGTGTATATAATTCAATTTAGAATTATTAATTGTTGTTGTCGTCGGCAGCCAGCGAGTGGCCCTTCTGTTCTCCAGAACCAGATTGGAGTTGTCAAGAGTCTTGGCGAGACCAGTCGTAATATAAGCAACCATAGCAAGGGCAATATCACAGTAGATTCAGAGCAATCATGAATATCGATGACTACGAGTCGCTGCCAACGACCAGCGTTGGTGTCAACATGACAGCGGGCGCAATTGCTGGTGTACTGGAGCATATTGTCATGTATCCACTGGACTCGGTTAAGGTAAGCCCCTAGAAACGTAACCGGAATAGGCGAAAGTAGTGTTGCAGTAGCAACAGTATTGTTGCCATCTAACCTAACCTCACAAATGCATCTCGGTCAATTTTGGTCAGTGCTGTTGTTGTCGTTTGTTTTTTTTTTTTCATTAGGGTCTTATGCTTTGGCATAATCGTGATGTAATTCGCTGATTTCTGTTAGCAATGTGAGTGCTTCACTAAGTATTCACGAGGTTTGCGGCACAGTGGCTAACAAATGAGGAAATATGGGGTGCTTGCTCTTCGCTCAGCTGTGGCTTATCGGATGTATTCATTTTACCGCTAAGTGCTTATCAGGGCACGTTCCCTTGGTTTATAATTTTTTTTTGGCCGCGATAAGATTAACCGCCTTCAGTACTTGTCATGCTACCTGGTAGTAAGATAGAACGTTTACAACCCCTGTCCCTTCTCCACATACATATGTTAGGATCATAATCATTTGAGCTTTTACGTGGGCCAACAATTCGTTTGTACCTGGTTCCAGGTATTAATATGCGTTCAATTTGCATTTAATGAACGTACTTAGCTATTCACACGACGTCAAAGTTGTTGCCGACTTGCCCTGAATATGCCTCTATATATAGTATATTAAATTGATTTCTCCGCTATTCTGATTTTTACAATTTTTGATGAAATACTGTCTGTAGAATGTACCAAATGATTATAATATCTCGGTAAAAGAGTACGCAACGAACCGCGGACAGATAAGGGTAACCACAATACCTCATGTTGTTTCCGAGTAAGATAGAATATTGTATTTAAAATATGTCTTTGCAGTTGTTTTTTGATAGCAGCGACAATTGCTAACGTCATATCGTCAAACGATCCATATTTGTTAATATTTAATTGCATGCAATAATAACCGCAGACGAGGAGGTACTAAATTTTAAACAAACTTCTGGAAACAATGTCGGTGACCTTTGCTAAGATGTACATTTGTCACCAGTTTAGTCATAGCATTTTATAAAAAGTTTTGTTTATAGCATTATAAAATGTGGTATAGAATAAAAAATAGGAACCTCATATAATAGACGTAAATGAATGTATATTATATATGTACATACATATGTATGTCTGTAGGGGACTTGTGTGTATAACTCTAGATGTTTTCGGTTTCTTGATACCGGCATTTATTGATTTTCTCGACCAACTCAAATGTTCGGCCTTGTCAATCGGGGAAAGCTTCTGCCTGACCAATTAAGTGACAAAACTAAAGCCTAGCCGGTATTCCCGGCGTCACAGCTTTATCAAGAGCAACAGTAATAATGAGTTATAAAAATCAAAACGGGCAAGCACAAATTATTATTATTTCATCAAGCAACAATTTTCCTTACATAGTATATCTATGTACATATATATATATAGTAGGTACTTATAATGTGTCAGTTAGTGAATTATTTTTTTTTTTTTGCTTATCATTCACGTTTTATGGATGGAAATTGAACTGCATTATCTGGGAGTCCCGTTTGTAGTTTTCCACTTTGATTCTTCATGTTTTGCGCAATCTTTGGAGACTTTTAATAATTCCCCTTTCTCACACGAATGTTCTTACAAAAATGTATACATATGTATACATATATACATACACTTGAGACAATTATTATTGCTTGTCCCCCACCTTGAATTGACTGCCACTGTTGACTTGCACCGACATCAGTCAGAGAGATATTCTATATTCGAAGTATTTCTAAAATGTATATAAATAAATATTCATATAAGTGTTTTTGTGGGATAGATAACTACTGCTGCTGGATGTGATATTCCTAGAAATGCTATCTGAATCGCAATAACAGTGCACGTCTTTAAAATTTACAATATGGATGCTTACTCTCTGATGGCGTAAACACACCTAATAATTATTAAGATACATATTATATAAAACAAATTCGTTATATGAATATAATTTTACTGATAGCTCAGGAAAACGCTAAGGCCAAAGAACCCATAAAATTGTATAGCGAAGTGAAATATTTCTTATTGATACTTATTCCAATAAGCGCTTGATTCACTCCGAATTAGATGAGATCTGTGCCATAGCAGCATGACGGGGGTGTTTATTAGATATATGTAGTATATATGTATATATAGGTACCACAATCCCAACCATATGTCGAATTAATGAATGAGTAACAATGACTTGGCAAATAGATTAAGCAGATTGCTAGTACGATTACCTGATCAACTATTAATGAATGTGGCTAATGTGAATTAAAAATTATATTTAATTTTCGGTAGACCCGTATGCAGAGTCTGACATCTACATCTAACTTGAATATAATGGCCACTTTGCGAAATATGATCACACGCGAAGGAATCATGAGGTAAGTAATCAATAAATTGATTATGAAAAATATGAGCTAATTCAATTATCATTATTATTTTTAATAGACCCATTCGAGGAGCCAGTGCTGTGGTAGTTGGCGCTGGGCCGGCACATTCGTTATATTTTGCCACGTATGAGTTGACCAAGGAGCATCTAACTAAATTTACATCACTCAACCACCTCAACTATGGTGAGTGGTTAGCTTAGAAGAAAGTATTGAGATATTTTACAATCCATTACTGATTTAACCGAATTACAGTGATTTCGGGTTCGGTAGCGACACTCATACACGATGCCATCTCAAATCCCACGGAAGTTATCAAGCAGCGTATGCAGATGTACAATTCACCATATACATCGGTTTTAACCTGCATGCGAGATGTTTACCGAAGAGAGGGCTTTCGGGCATTCTATCGATCCTATTCCACTCAACTGGTCATGAACATACCATATCAGACAATACATTTTACCACATACGAGTTTTTCCAAAACAAGGTAAGAATTTTAACAATAAAGTGTATATGCAATTCTTACTAGTCTCTTTTTATAATTATTAAATATTATTTATAAAAGTGATTTTGAATTGAAATGAACGACCCTAGTAGACTTGATAGCCTCTTAAATCTGTGCTTTAATTTAATAATATTTAGAGCAATTATGTTAGAATCATTAGTAGCTTTATGAGCCGTTTTTAAGCTTACTATGAAGACTATTTTTAAAAATAGTGAAACGAGTAGTTTTTTTTAAATCTATATACTTTTGATCGCTTACGCTATATAGATGAAAGACAGTTAGTGTGTTTATTTAGGTTTTATCTTATATATAGTTAAAGACGGATACTAATGACATACTGTTTTGAATGTTTGCAAAATGGTACACATACATATGAGTGCCAAGTATGTGGATATTGTATACATATATTTATTTATACATATATTTATTGCGTACCTAGAACACTGAATATTCGATATGCTAGAATAATATATGTATATATATACATATATACCTTGCATCTTTTTATTGACAGCTTAATTTGGATCGGAAATATAATCCCCCAGTGCATATGATAGCAGGTGGTGCGGCAGGTGCGTGTGCGGCGGCCATTACAACGCCTTTGGATGTGGTTAAGACACTGCTAAATACACAAGAAACGGGTTTAACAAAGGGCATGATAGAAGCATGCCGAAAGGTAACCTTTTAAAAATTTAAAGAAAATTTGCATTTATTTTTAATTGATCAATTGGGTATTTCAGATCTACCGCATGGCTGGTCCATTGGGCTTCTTTAAAGGCATGACAGCACGAATCGTGTACGCCATGCCAGCTACAGCCATCTGCTGGTCCACATATGAGTTTTTCAAGTTCTATCTATGTGGCCTGACACCGGAACAGTATAAATCGTCAATTACGGGTCGTGCCGAACTGTCGCCCTCGCGCAAAGTGGATACGGATTATGTGCTACCCAAGAGTACAGCCGAGGATGAGGAAACATCGTTTGAAATACCTCCGCCAGTAAAGGATGCCGCGCTGCTGCATCCAGCGCCACCCACAGTCAATGCAGCTGGTGCCATAAAGTCCGTTTGCGAGTTATCCACACGACCGGCGGCGCCCACTATTAATTTGCATACACGGCACACGGACGTTAAGAGTCCCTATGATCGAGGCTTCTCGAGTACGTAGGCAGCGCGAGTGGGCGTGGCCCGCGTTTTAAGTGTTAGCAACAGCGACAGCTAAACATAAGCGTAGCTATTAGTTAGTAGCCGGGCAGCGTTGGTCAGTGGTCAGGTAAATGTTGGTATGCGTACACGGCGTTTGAAACGTCTGGCGAGTGCCTGCCTTCCTTCCTCCCCACCCCCCTACCCCACAGTCGACGCTTGACCATACCCCGTCCCGCTGCTTTGTATGAATACTCTGCGTGGAGTCGGTGAGAGAGTTTTATCACTCCAAAGTCGGAGGTTAAATTTTGTAGTTGTTGTTCTGCACAAAACTCTCGCTCTCACACACATACGCAAAACTCAACATCAACCACTCACACACACTTACAGACACAAACACTAACAGATGACACCCACACATACAAAAATACATAAATATTTTAGGCGGAATGCAACAAATGCAAAACATAAAGAAAATTCTTGTTGAACAATAATGATTATAATCTTGTATCTATGTTAATTCGAAAAAACAACTGTGAGAGATCCTTCTTGTAAAATACTATTATTGAATATTATTACGATTTTTTTTTTACAAATTTCAAAGTATACATACGGAATATATTTATGTTTATCGTTATAAAGTAAAAATCAAAAAAAACATGTTTCAGGCGAATACTTTTTGTATAATTTGTAATTAAATTACAATTAAAAAAAGGAAAGCTTCAGCTCCCCGCAAAACTTTGCTAGCAAATCGACGCTAGGTACACAGATCCCAAGAATAGATTGGCGATACCTTGATTGTGACACTTGTATTCTTTCATTATCCATTCAAGTATGGTCAATCTAAAAACCACTGCTTAAGCAGATAGGTGTATTAACATTACCCTATCCTAAACTGTATTCCTGCTTTCCCATCTGTAAGCTTTGTCTCTACGATCAATTGACGTCTGGGCGTTGGAGATTGTAAAACGCAAGCATAATATTATTATGTTCAATATTGATTGTTATTTTTATTTATATATTATACCATATATGAAATATATTAAAAAAAAAGAAGAGAAATTGTAAAATATAGGGCTACAAATACCAATTTTATTGTTAAACAATTCAAAAAAGAGAAACAAAACGAAAATAGCAGCAATGCTACAAAAGAACAACCCATTAAACGGATCAAAGAACACACTTGTTTTATGTCAAATGCAACAACAACAATTTTGCATATTTAATTTATTATAAAAATTGAATTTTAGATTTATTATTTGAAGATCCGGCTAGAGGATCGAGTCCAGGCCACGACGACGAGACCGCTGTGACAGAACTGGACGTGGCTTGTAGAGATCATCGTTATTGTAACGCTGCTGCTGGCACAGTTTCTGGCTGAGCCGCCTTGTGGACAGAAGGCCAACTGTAAGAAGGTAAAGTCACACAATATAAGAACTTGGTTTCAACCAGGGATTAAAGCGAATAGTATGCTGGCAATGGATTTTGAGTGGCTAAACAAATTAGTCTTACCCAACCACATGAGAGATGGATTAGTGAATTCTTCAGACAGCTATGAGGTTAATGAATTTGTAACATGATCAGCATGTGGAAAGAAGATAGAGATACAATAGAGATATTGGCCATAAGCATAGGGGGAAATATCGAAAAAATGGAATTGTTAAGAATGGAAACAGAAAGTATAACATACCCTGCTCCTGCTTCTCAAGCACTTCGTTCTCTTTGGAATTGATGCTGGTCTCTGATGTTGTGGGCGATGATTTAACTTCATCGCGACGTGGTCTTTTTGACGGATTGCTTTTTGCTGGACTACTGCAGGCCGAGCTAATGCTGTTGCTACTGCCACTGGGACTGATCTGGTCTATTGGAGTCATCTCTTTACTTAATCGCCGCTTGGATGTAGTTCGTCGCAATGCTCGCGCATCGCTTAACATTTGCGGCAAATCGACACTAAGTTCGTTCAAAAATTGTTTACTTTTCTCAATTAATTGGCTAATAAGCTGTAGTCTCTCCTTGAACTCTTCACCATTCTCCTCAAAGTGGGTGATGCAATCAGATTCTTCGAAGGTTCCGGAATTTTTGTTGTCCAACATTTCGCAGTTATTTAACAGGTCATTGCCTGTATTTTTAGTCTCCAAAATCTCCGCGTTCTCTTCCTTAGCAACGGATGCGCTTGCATGGTTGGCTGTCTTATCCTCCAGCTGCATTTTTACTTCCTCCAGTTTATCATTGGTTTTAACTTCTGGGTTCTTTGACTTCAACTCTACTTCTTCAAGCTTCATCTGTTCTTCTTTCGACTCTTTTTCTTGTGATTGCTGCTGCTCCTCCGATTTCAACTGTTGGTCTTCCAATTCTTTCTTTTCGTCGTTTGGGACCAATTGTTGGTGCTTCGGATTTTTTTTCTGCTCCGTTGACTCGGTTTGGTCTTCTGAATTTATTTGCTGATCTAACTTTGTTTTCTCGTCTTTTGTCTCCATCTGTGTCTGCTTTTCTTCTGATTCAATCTCATTTTCTTCTGAGTCCAACTGCTCCGGTAGAGTTTTGAGCTGCTCCGTTGATAGCTTGACCAGATCTTTCGTTTCTTTCTGTAGTTCGTTCGCTTCGTTCAGTTTTTCAAGTACTGGTGCGGGTTCCGTCATAGTCGCATTTGTTGGTAATAAACTTATTTCTCCTTTCTTTTCTGGTTTCTGCGCAGCAGTTGTAGCACCCAATTCAATAAAACTAGTCGACGACTGTTGTAGCAGATCGCTGACAATGATAACGTTATTGGTGTCTATTGTTTGTTTGGCTTCCTCATGTTTGCCATTAGTGTCGCCATTTGTACCATTTAATCCGTTTCCATTTTGAACAGGCTCTGGATTGGTACTCGTAGTCTCTCTAGAGCCAACATCTTCTACTAAGGACGTATTAGATGGACCTCCAGAACCAGGGGGTTTGCCTTCATCATTAGAATCGGAGCTACGGCGCTTCTGAATCTTGGCCTTTGCCTCGTTGTGGTCGTCCTGAACGATTGGAGGAGGGGCTGATGAGGAAGATGAAGAGGATTTGTTATGAGAGCGATCACGATCGCTTTTCTTTGAATTTGATGATGAGCTACTGCCATTATGGCTGCGACTATGACTGTGGCTAGACCCTTCTTTCTCTCTATCCCTATCGGACCGTGACGACGATGATTTGGACTTGTGTTTCTTTTGCGAGGATGATGAGGACTCGTGCCGTGGCATATTTGCAGAGGACGAAGAGCGCTTGGATGATAAAGACTCGCGATTACTTCGATTTGATGAGCTCTTTGAGCCACTACGGGTGCTACTTCTATGCTTGGAACTGGAAGAATGCGACGTGGAGTGCTTTGAGCTTGAGGTAGAGGAATGCTTGTTGTGTGACTTGTCGCGACTGTGGTCTCGATCACGTTCCCGCGATCTGTGACTCTGTTTGTCACCGGAATGGGAATGATGTCGTCTATCCTTTTCCTTCTCCTTGTCTTTATCTTTCGCATGCGGTCGCTTCGAATGCGATGATGAGGAGGCCGGCGAGGATGTGGATTCGCTTGACTTTATGGCTTCATCTTTAGGAGTGACATCATTATCGGTTATAGGCACTTCAGGGGTATCAGATGCGGATTGGAGTTCTTCCTCCTTGACTTCTGATTTAGCTTGATTAAATTGCTGGGGAAATTCATCTTTCTTTTCTTCAATATCTGGATTAGTTTGAACTGTAGGAGTTGCGTCTGCTAATTCATTGGGAACACTATCAACAATTTGTGGTGCCTGGTGTTCATCCATTTTCGGTGGATTATTTTTAAGTTCCGGTTCAGGATCAGGTTCAATTGCAGCATGATTAGCATCATCAATGACAGCTTTCACCTCGGACATAATGGCATCTTCAATGGACAGGTTCTGCGGCTCAACAATGTCATTGTTGTTCTCCGAAAGGGAATTCTTTCGCTCGGTACCTGGCCAAAGATTAATTTCTTATCTTCAACAAATCTTTAATTAAAAATCTAGAAACCTACCTTCAAATCTAATGGCATCCTGATTTATATCAAAGTGCAACGGCAAGCGGCGACCATTGCTGGCTGCTTCGCTGGCCTCACTGGAATTTTCACTAAACTTGGGCATTTGTGCTTCCTCTGATATGTTAACTGTCATGTTTGGCGTAATTGGTGTTGGCTGTTGGCTATTGCCTTCTACAGCCGAGTCTGTGGATGAGGCAATGGTCAGGCGACTGTCACTGGACACCTGTGAAAGTTGCGAAACCTGCGAGGCGCCAGCGTCTCGTGAATCGTTTGCCAAATCTTTGTTGCGTGAGTCCGAGGTATTTAGGGATCCATTTATGCTATCGACTGGCTTGTTTTCAATCAAAGGCTCAACCAATGGCGATGTGTCTTCATCATCCACACCTGGTGGCAGTTCATCTTTGCTTTCTTCTTTTAAATCCGACTTAATAGTGGCGCGGTCTGAATCTGGGCTTATTTGCTCTAGATCAGTAGGCAAAAGGCTAGCAGTGGTTTCCACGTTGAGTAAGCTACTGCCGTTTCCCAGGGCATAAGGAGGCAGTGGCGGAGCTGGCAACAAAGGAGGCGGCCTCGGTGGCGGTACATTTGCTGGTGGCGGTGGTGGTGTAATACCCATGTACTTATACGCAATACTTTCAATCTTTGGCTCAAATATGGTGGCCACCTTTGGATTAACAACTTGGTCTACAATCTGATCTACTCCCTTGATAAGGACGTCGGTACTATAGATTGAAAGGATTTTTTAGCCGAATAAGTGGAAAACTCTGCTAATACTCACTCTAGTAGATGCTTGCGCAGTTGTTCCCTTAGCTGCACCTTGTTTGTATCGGGAGTCCATTTCTGTTTGGCCAGAAAGTCTTTTACAGCAGTCTCAACGCGATTACGAACATTTTGATACGCAGGCTTTGTGTCCACATCCGCCAGACAGCAATTAAACCTAAATTCATCGAATACGCCCAGCGATTTAACTTCTTCAATAAGCGTTTTGACAAAGTTATCCATTTCGTCGTTATTTATTATCACAAATTACACAAATGTGTTTTTGTTTAGACATTAGATAAATGTGTTAGTGCGTTGTTTTTTCTCTGTCCGGCAACGCTATTTGTTTCGATATATCCAGGGTTGCCACCCACCAAGACAGAGTTGGATAACGTTTGAATGTGAAACCGAGACAGCAAGAAGATATCTCTTTTAACCCGTTATTTTATTTAAATAGGAATAAAAATCTAAGCTACTCTTTATTAAACTTTCTCGTTTTAATAACTAAGCCACATATTTAATGACTCTAAAAATGTACGATGCAAAGCTTTTTAAAATCTGCTAGAGGTAAAATACTTCGATATACAATTTATAGACTGAATTTTAATTGATGTGAAAATATTAAAAAATCTCGTCGAAAAACCTTTTTTTAGATCTTCACGTCAAATAAAAGATACAATTTAAACAAGTAAATCACCAAAATCGAGCCCAGTTAGAAATTGAAGTTTTAAGAAAGGATTTCTACACTTTATGCGGCGAGAAATATAAAAAGTTCAGATTTTACATTTGAGACGATCTGATAAATTAAAATAATATATATATTTCAAAGTATTTAAGTAATTTAATCAATGTTTTTCAGGTATCATAAAATGTATCTTATAAATCAGGTAAAATGGGAGGGCATGTGCACACCAAATGCTTATCGCCATATGCATCATCAATTCTGCCAACTGTAGGCCAAATTTTGGCATCTGGTTTCACAAATATCTGAAAAAAGATAGTTTTGAAATAAGCAATTATTAAAAATAAAAATATTAATGTGCAAAACCCACCGCTGGAAAAGCAGCTTGTTCACGTGTATATGGTCGATTCCATTTATCCGAAATCACTTGAGCCTGTGTATGCGGCGCCATTTTCAAAGGATTCACAGCTTTGTCCATGCGTCCAGCCTCAATTTCCGCGATTTCCTCTCGAATGGATATCATGGCATCACAGAAACGATCGAGCTCTTCTTTATCCTCCGATTCAGTTGGTTCAATCATTAGGGTACCCGCCACTGGCCATGACATGGTTGGGGCATGAAAACCATAGTCCATCAACCGCTTAGCTACGTCTACTGCCTCGATGTTGGCAGATTTCTTTAGATCCCGTATATCCAAAATAAATTCATGGGCCACGAGCTGAGAGTTGGTTGCCTTGTATAGAGTCTTATAGTGCTGCTCCAGTCGCTTGGACATGTAGTTGGCATTGAGAATGGCCACCTGGGTGGCGCGTTTTAACCCACGGCTACCCATGAGCTTAATATACGACCAGGAAATGGGCAAAATTGCCGAACTGCCGAACGGAGCAGCCGACACGACACCAAAACTATGTTCCTCGCTGCTTAACGGACTGATAACAGGATGACCAGGCAAATATGGAGCAAGATGGGCCTTTACACCAATAGGACCCATGCCAGGACCACCGCCTCCATGTGGGATACAGAAGGTTTTGTGTAAATTCAAATGCGACACATCGCTGCCATAGTCACCGGGTCGGCACAAGCCAACCTGAGCATTCATATTGGCTCCATCCAGATATACCTGCCCGCCATGTTTGTGGACCAGAGTGCAAATGTCTGCAACTGTTTCCTCAAATACTCCCATTGTGGATGGGTATGTAATCATCAAACAAGACAACTGATGGGCATGTTCCTCCGCCTTGTCCTTTAAATGGGACATATCAATCGATCCATCGGAAAGGATGCGTATAGGTTCCACTTTCATACCAGCCATTTGAGCTGAAGCTGGATTTGTGCCGTGAGCTGAGATTGGAATCAAGCATATATTCCGATGTCCTTCGTTTCGATGCTCATGATAGCTACGTATGGCTCTCAGACCGGCATATTCGCCCTGGGCTCCTGAATTGGGTTGGAATGAGATTTTATCGTAACCAGTAATCTCACAAAGATCGCGTTCTAATTCGTTAAACATTTGATGAAAACCCTGTGCCTGCTCTACAGGAGCAAAAGGATGAATGTCGGTGAAATGACGGAACGAGCATGGCATCATCTCAGTTGTGGAATTCAATTTCATGGTGCAAGAACCAAGAGGAATCATTGAGTGTACTAATGAAATGTCCTTATTTTCTAGTTTCTTGAGGTAACGGACCATTCGGGATTCGCTGTAATAAAGAGAATGAAATATTAACCAAGTCCCACAATGCATATATCGAAATTCACTTACCTGTGATAGCTTTGGAAGATGGGATGCTGTAGATAAGGCGATGTTCTTAGAAATTTAGAGTTCTCAATGGAGTTTTTAAGTACATCCTTGCGGGCTAAAAGATCCTCCACAGTCGTTTCTGTCTTGAATATCCATAACAAATCATTTACATCCTCCACACTGACTGTTTCATCTAAAGCCACACCCACTGTGCCACCATTGTCTGGCAGATAACGCAAATTAATGCGTCTATGCTCTGCCCTCTCCTTTAGATCTTCAAACGTGAGTTTTCCTGCATCGAGTCGCACATGGAGAGTATCGAAGAAGTTCTTATTGATCACTTCGTGACCAGCTTGGAGTAATCCCGTTTGTAGGGTTAGCGTGAAATGATGTATACGATTGGCAATCGCTTTGAGGCCCTCTGGGCCATGATAAATGGCGTACATTGCCGACATATTGGCCAATAGAGCTTGAGCAGTGCAAATGTTACTAGTGGCTTTATCTCGACGAATATGCTGCTCTCGCGTCTGCAGGGCCAGACGATATGCATCGTTGCCATCCATATCCCTGGTGACACCAATCATACGACCTGGCATAAGACGAACCAAACTCTGTTTGCAGGCAAAGAAACCGGCATGAGGCCCGCCATAGCCAAGAGGGACACCCAAACGTTGGGAGGTGCCGATGGCTATATCGGCACCAAATTCAGCTGGAGGGCGCAAAAGAGTCAACGATAACAAATCAGTGGCCACGACAACTAGAGTCTAAATAAATGTAAATGAAAAAACCATAATTTTATCCATATAATAATAAAGCTTACTCCATTTTTCTTGGCCAATGCGGCTATATCCTCAAAGTCCTTGACATCTCCATAGGTATCTGGATACTGCAGTAATATACCAGCCAATTCTCGACTACGTAAATCGGCCTTTTCTATAGGACCTACTATGATTTCTAGTTCTAAGGCTTCGGCACGAGTTTGGACCACTGACAGGGTCTGTGGATGGACCCGATTGGATAAATATAATTTCTTTCGCTTATTATGCCGAGTGGCCAGGCACATGGCCTCCGCTGCTGAAGTGCCCTCATCAAGTAGAGAAGCATTCGCCACATCCAGACCTGTCAATTCCGATACCAAAGTCTGATAATTTAACAGAGACTCTAAACGTCCCTGGGCTATCTCTGGTTGATATGGTGTATATTGTGTCGTCCATCCAGGATTCTCAAACATATTACGTATAATGGTGTGGGGCACATGGCAATTGTGATAGCCCATGCCAATGTATGAGCGCCACAGCTGATTTTTTAGTGAAATGTCGCGTATGCGACGAATTAACTCATGTTCATCTGGAAGCGAAAAATATTTATTTTTATTCAAATATATATTCATATGTTGTCAGCCAGTCTGGTTCACAGATAAGGTTCTGGACCTTTGATGAACCAGGGGGTGAGCTTATCGGCCACCAATGACAAAAACAAGCCAGGGGGTCCAGTCGTCTGTGTTTTTGTCACTGATTGTAAAAAAAAGGTGCTGAGGATCAACTTTTTATAGACAGAACTATAATACATTTGTATAAATTATTTATAGACGACTGATCTATGTAAAAGGTTCTTAAATCTCCCCTATTAAATGTAGATTTTCAATAATTTACTCACTTAAAGGCTTGTCTAGATTTAGATCTCGTTTCAGTTGTATATTCTGGGGTACTGCCTTTTCGGTAAGCTCCGCCAAGGACTGAAATGTCATTAAGATTTAGAGATGTTCATTATGGCATTTTGTTTGCCACCTACCTTATAGCCGAGAGTATCTAGCATGGCTACCACATCGGTTTTGCGTGGTCCTATATGACGGCTGGGAAAATCAGATTTGCTAGGGAATAAAACCTCCTCCACAGGAATTGTGGCCAAATAGCGATTCTGGCCTTTTAGTAAAAGGCTACAGCCAGTTCTACACAATAATCGCTGCATGTTTCTTCTATACGTCCACACCACGCGGATTCAAATCGAAGACTGTTCTGAGACTCAAATCTTGTGTGCTGATAAAGGGAGATCCGCTAGCTTATCAATTTCAGATTTTTCCACTTAGACTCACACCCAAAATGAATACACTCTCACACAACGCAAAGTTCTCAAATGCATTTCACTTTAATTATAACTCAAAAACATTTTCAACAATTTTTAATAAAAATATTTTTTCTTTTCCTTTGATGAACAATAACAAAAATATTGTTTTACAAAAATTGTTTGTTTTAACAACAAATACATACTTATTAATAAAGTAAAAAAAGAAAAGAAAGTAAATAACAACGAAAAAGTGAACAAATTATTGTTCATAAAATGAAGCCGCAACATTATTGTTTAGTTTCTTCGGTTTAACGGGGTTTTTTTCATTTGCCTAATTAACAATTGCATTGTCATAAAATTTTTCTAATCGTTTTGATTAATTTTTTGTTCCTTTGCTTGATGTAGTAATTTGTATAGCCATTGGAATGTGAATTAACTTGCTTATGTTTCGAATTTGTTGTTGTAATGGCATAATTGAAATTCAACAACTGCAATTGGTATATATGCATAGGTATATGTAGAGTTGTTATAATTTATAGTATGTATAATTAACAATTTTTAAAATAAACTAATTTTATGCGGCTCGTTTTGTCAGTCAGTTTTAACATTCCGACTAACTCGGCCCATTGTGTGTATACATGTATTTGTATGTATGTATGCATGTTTGTGTTTAATAGTAAATATATATATGTAGTATATAGAGTTTAAGAAATTGAAATATAATTGAGTAAGGCGCATTGGTTCAATGCTAATTTAGCTAAATTTTTTGTTATTTCTAGGCTCGACTTCTCAAATGCCTGCAATATACTGTTCTTTGGCCAATCTTATTGATTGCTCAGAACGTTTCTAGTTTTAAATCAAATTCAAATTACAGTAAGGCAGAGAATCTTTACTGGCTCATTGAGAAATTGGCCTATAGCATATACATATAGTTAATAAGTAACGTTAAGAAAGTTCTTTAAAGTAAGCGCAAATCGCCAGAGTTTCTCATTGATTACAGTTTTGATAGTTACATCTATATATATCTGTATATATATATATATTTGTTGTACTCTTTATGTATATATTGTATAAAAATCTTTGCTAAATGATCAGAGAGTTGGTGCCTTGAATGTAGATGAGGTAAATTGCAAGAAGCCAAAATGGTTTGGTGCAATAGATTTCTTTTAAAATTTTGAAGAGTAAATATCGGATACAAGTATATATGTTTGGTATATATATATATATATATAAGTATATATAGGGTAATATATATATATATTGCTTTTGCTGATTTGCTATAACAAGTAAATTTGGTTTAGTTGAGCTGTTGTTGATGTGTGTTTTGTAGAAATGTTGAATGACAACCTTTAGTTAACCAGTGCTGAGATTTAAGGTTCAATATTTAATTGGCGACTATAGCTTGTCCTGTTCGCTGGGAGATTTAGGATTGATGGATGAGCTGTAGTTTGAGGTGAAAGAACTCTTATAAGGATATTGGCCTAAAAGACCGCTAGTCGAGCTGGTCGGTTCGCGCAATGTAAATGACATCATGGGATTATAAACGCCAGTGCTGCCGCTTGAGATGCCAGATGAACTGGCAATGGGATCGCTCAGACGATTGCTAAACGAACTGCTAAAATTATATGGCACATATGCCACAGAAGAGCTTATGGTGGAGGTGGTAGTGATCGTGGTAGTGGTTGCAACAGAAGTGGAAGTGCTCATGAGATATGAATAGTTGCTGGTGGGCAACGAAAATGATGTGGCAGTGCCAGCATAACTGCTGGACATTGTAGCAGTTGCTGAAATGGTGCATGTTGTGGGCTTGTATTCACTATTTAAAGTGCCTGGCAGATCGGAGTAGCTTTTGGCTGTGGCCGATGGTGAGATTAGTGGCGAACGACTGGGTGGACGTGAGAGAGTCTGTTTCTCAATTTGCTTTTCGGTGAGAAAACGATCATAGAACGTTGATGTGACTGTCGTATGACGAATTTCCAGCTTGGCTGGCTGATAAACCGGGGCCGGGGCATTCACAGTGCGTCTATATGGGTCATAGGGCTGGCGATAGGGCGATACGGGCCTTTGGAATGTATCGGCGGTAGTGGTTGCTGTGGCTGTGCCTGTACCTGTGTTGTTGTTGTAACGTGTGGCTGTTGTTCTGGACTCGTATGGAGAGCTTAACGGTGTTCTGCTGGCCGAGCGTCGATCGTCAGCTTCGTACTTGGCGCACGTTTCTTCTAGTTGTCTATCTACTTTATGAAACTTAGTTAAACTACTGCCGCTACTTAGTTCGCTACGATTATCGAGAAAATAATTTGGCAACATATTATCACGTCTTACCCTACTACTTTCGCGCTCCTCCTGATCCTCGGCATCACGTCGCCGACGCGGCGACAGATCCCTACTGATATCCCTATGGGAACGATGGTGCAGTGGACTGGATGCACGCAATGGACTTGTGCGCAAAGAATCGGCTGATCCCAAAGAACGATGCTCTGAGGTAATGCGAATGGCAGGCGTGTAGTCACTTGTTCTCTGTGCAGTCCGTCCTCGACTCTCGCTGCGACTATGGCTGTGCGTTAGATCTTCCAATGAGCTCTTTTTGCTAGCAAAATGCATTGAATCTGAGAAAAGGGAATCAATATAACGCTGGCATTTCTCCTTCTGATAGGGCTTCTCCTCGCACAACGTGTCAATGGACTTAATGGTATCCTTGATAGAGCTTAGACGATCATTAATATTTTCACCTGTGCGTAGTGGCACACCTGTATGGGTCCCGGTACGCGTTATTGGCGAAGTTTCCTTTAAATTATAATATAAATTACATCCTTTCAATATATCAGTAATCTAACGTACCCTCATAAGACGACTGCCCAGTTCGTCTAGACCTTCAGAACTGGCTGCTGTTGCGCTGATGCTGCTGTAACTGCGATCTGCAAGAGTCTTCTTAAGAATACGTTGAAGAATTTTAGTATTCTCCTCAATACACTGCAAAACGACATTTGTGGTGCCCACCATTCGTTCGCTGGATTGTCTCGATTTGGGCCGCTGGCTGCTCTCGTAATAGTCCTCATCCTCGTCCCGGAAACGTATTACCTTCGGGCTCGTCGGCCTGTAGTGAGGCGTCTCCTCGCGTCGGTAATCATCATCATCGCGTCGCAATGCTGATTTAGGTGTTGTGGCCCCCTGACGACGTGGACTCTGTTCTCGTGATTTGGCTGCTTTGAACTCCTCGAAAGATAGCGATGGGGAGATGACATCTTTTAGTTTTTGATTAAATGCCTTGTAATCCTTTTGAGTCTTGAAATCAAAACACTTTTCTTCTTCCAAGGCACGCATTCGTTCCTCTAGTTCCTCCACTGTGGGTGGCTCTGGCCTACCAGGTGAACTGACCAGACGCTCCAAATTATGAACAGGCGTTTTTGGTCTCTGTTGATCCAAGAGCTTCTTACGTTTCATATCGTCGATGGTGGGTGAGCGAGAACGAGATTTGTGCCGTGAAGGCGATTTTAACTTCTCGTCAAGGAGACGAATACGATGCTCCAGTTCGCCCGTTGTTGGTATTTCGCTATCATCTGGACTTGGGTCAAGTAGCATTTCTAAAGGATGTATAGGTGGCTTTTTGTTGGGATCAATTTTGCGCTTGGATAAATTCTCTTTGGACTTGGAACGCACAAGATCAAGCACACGGTACTTGTATTCCAAGTCATCGGATATTGGTAAGTCATCGGGATGTGGCTGCCGACGTGCTGGCGAGGTATAAGGACTCCTCTTTTTCTCTGCTACACGAGAAGGCGAAGTATCAGGCGACTTTGAAGCAGCTTTACCCGTTGGGGAAGTGTAAGGCGATTTAGCAGTTGTCTTTCGTAACGGAGAAGTATGTGGAGATTTAGCAGATACCTTTCGTGAAGGCGATGTATACGGTGACTTTGAAACTTCTTTACGTGATGGGCTACGAGAACGCTGGGCATCTTTAGTTGAAACTGGATGTGCAGAAGATTCTTCAACCGAAGTTGTTTCTTCATCGTCCAAACCCTTACCTTCGCAGAGTTCCAAATATTTATTCAAATCTTTCTCATGTGATAAAGAATATTGCAATTTGATTTTTCGTTCGATTTCGTTTAAACGCTGCTCCACATCGATCTTTTCCACATCTTCGAGAAGTTTAATTTGACGTTCTAGTGAACGGAAGCGAGCCTCCAACTCTTTAGTTGAGGGCAGATATACGGTTTTTCGTTTCAAATGATGTTTAACCGGATTAGGTCCCCAATCATAGTCGTCTTGTTTTTGTTCGCCATCTGCTGATTTGTCTTCTTGTGTCTCTGGTACAGCTACTTTTTCATCTGGTTTTCCGCTTGTAAAGTCTTCAATTTCTTTCGTTAGATCACTAATAGCCTGAGCTTGCTCCACTTGCTCTGCGGTTTGTTTCTCTTCCGTATTTGCCCGTATTAGTCGACCATCTTCGGATTTGATTAGATTCCGATCTTGAAGTTGTTTTTCAAGAGCCTGGAACAGGCCTTCCAATTCCTCAGTATTAGCCCGGGTTAAGCGGCGTACCCGCGAGGCTCTAGGTTCGTTATCCATGAGTAGGACAACGGTTTTGTTATTGGGATCCACAGGGGGTTCAATATGATTGGCATTCACAACAATCTTCTCAGTATCATTTGTAATAATTTTTTCTCCTGAGCTGGCTTCTTCTGGGGACTGAGGCTTATCTTTATTTGGGATGTCTTCCGATTTCTGTACATTATCTTTGGGTTTCTCCTCTATCTCCTCTTCCTTTGAAGCTTTTTCTTGTGTTGCCTGGGCTATTTCCTCATTTTCCAATGTTTTAGTTTCTTTCACTGCTTCCGGTTCAATGGTCTCCAATGTGACTGAAGTTGGATCTTGTGACATTTCCGCTACGTCGCTTTTCACCGTTTCGTTGTGACTGTCCTTTTCTTGCTTTTTATTTGCTTCCTGCTCTTCAGGTTCAGATTTCTCCTTCTGAATTGTCTCCTCACCTCCACCACTGAGATTTTCAACTTCGGGGATTGTTCCATTATTCTTGGCTCGTTCTTGCATTAATTGCTCCTCAAGTTGTTCTAGGCGAAGTCTCAAATCGTCTGTGCTAGGTTTAGTTTCTGTCTTTTCCTGCTGTTGTCGTTGTTGCTGCTGTTCTTTGTTGAGCAACATTTTAATATTAATGCTTATGTTAATGGGCTTGTTTGTCCCGTCTCCACCCACCTCCTCCAAGTCGCTAAAGTTTTGGGTATAGCGCACCAGCTCCTTGCCAGTGGCATCAATTGTCTCCGTGCTCAGTTTTCTGGGAGAACTGACATCATTGGCAACATTTGCGCGCATGGCCTCCAGCAGCTTTAGACTATTCTCACTTAATTGCTTTTCTAGGGCTAAAACACGTTGCTCCAGTTGGACTTCTGCATGACGAGCTGAAGTGCTGGGCTTATCGTCATCGATACGCGATGCAACTTCGGAATCACTTGCACAGCGCTGCTTGTAGAATTTCTTATACAATTGCTTCTCCAAGAACTGTAGGCGATTTTCTAGATCAGCTCTTGATGGCAAATCTGAGAAACGACGAACCATTCGCTGCTTCTGCTGGTGCTGCTGCTGCCAGGGTTCGTAATTTCCCGATCTGTAGTAAGCGGTGTTTGCAGGTGCTTCCGAGGTCTCATCTCCCATTGGTGCGGGCCGATGCAGCAGTCGTTGTTGCTCTTGCCTCTGTCTGCGCTGTGGATTTATCTCGCTGGGCTTAAGATTGTCCTCACCCGGTGATGTTTGGCCCTGCTCTTGGATTTTAGTCTGCAGTTCTTCAATCAGAGCACGTTGCTGATGCATTGCCGGATCAGTTAGGATATTAAGTTTCGGTGGTGGCGGCGGTGGTGGAGGCGGTGATATATGCGCCTCAATTGCCACATCCTTTTGCTTAGGCGGTGGTGACTTGAACTCCCCGTGTAGTTTCTCATACCGACTTTCCAGATTTTCTGTGGTTGGCGGCGACTGTTTCTTCTCCGGCTCTCCAATCTTGGTAGTTTCTGAGATTACCTCATGCTCATTTCGAGGCATTACCTCATTTGAAGATTCACTTAGATTACTGAAATGATTTTTACTACTCATGCGCCGTTTTAGTGTCTCGTAGCGTTTCTCTAAATCTTCTGTAGATGGCGGCTCGGAGGCTCTACGTTTGCCCAGTTCTTTTGGTTGGGCATCCGGTTCGGCGGCGACTTCTTTTTTGGATATCTCCGTTTTAATAGGCGACTTTTCTTTTATTTGGCTGGTAGCAGCTTTGCATTTCTCTTCAAAACTTTTACGTTTTTCTTCGTCCAATTTTTGATTTTTCATTTTTTGTTCTTCTGCTGTTAATTTTGTATTAATTAGTTTTACCTTTTCATCGAAAGATTTTGTAGACTTTTCTGATTGGGGTTTTTGTTCGATTTCCTTTACATTTTCAATTTCTTTTGGTAATTTTGATTTGGTTTCCTTTGCCTTAGAAGTACTAGCTTGCTCCGCTTCCAAATTAGTTGTACTTAATTGTTTTTCCAAAGCATTGAAACGCTTTTCTAGTTCTTCCGTAGAAGGGGGACTTTTCCGTTTAGATTCCTCTACTTTATCCTTTTTCTCATCCTTCTCAGTCCCAGATTTTTGAGGGGATTTTGGTTTATTAATTTCTTCTCTCTTTTCAGGAGTCTTTTCTCGGGTCTTTTCTGGGGTCTTTTCTGGGGTCTTTTCTGGGGTCTTTTCTGGGGTCTTTTTAGAGTTTTTTTCAGGAATCTTTTTAGGGGCTTGCTCTTGATCGGTTTCATTTTCGTTGCTTTTATATTGATTTTCAACTTTTAGAGACTTTTCTTCGTCGGGTGGTTCTTTTTTGGTCTTTGCTGGACTTGGTTTTTGTATGCTCATTTTTCTTTCCAAAGCATTAAAGCGATCTTCCAGCTCGGCAGTTGAGGGCAGTTTCTTGAGACGTGGTTGTTTTTGCTCCTCTTGGACTTCTTTAGTGTCTTCATTTTTGTCAGGACTTTTATTTTCTGTCACAGTAGCTTTGGATTCCGATTGGGTTTTCTCCTCTTTACTTTTGTTTTCGTTTTCTTTCTTTTCTCCTCTCTTGTCTGGTTTCTTAGTAGGTTCCTGCTCATCATCATTAAGATCAACTGGAGCCTTGGAACTGGATTCACTGGAACTCATTTGTTTTGTTAAGGCATTGAATCGTGTTTCAAGGTCAGCTGTGGAAGGTATACGATCAAATTCCTCCTCTTTGCGCTGTTTCTCGGCACTTAATTGTTTCTCCAGGCTATTATAACGCTCTTCCAGAGCTGCAGTACTAGGGATATACTTATGAATCGGTTGATCTTGGCTTAATTGTCGTTCTAGGGCCTGAAAACGTTCCTCAATCTCAATAGTCGAGGATCTGGTTAGCGTTTTACGCCTGGGATCTCGTCGCTTTCGGCTCGCATTCTGTTGGCTGGTAATTGAAGCTACTGGTAGCTTATGTTCTTCTATCGTCATGTTCAGCAACTCCTTATAGTCATCTTTATTTTCGCCGGGTATATTATCATCCCGAATTTGGGGAACCTTACTAGAACATTTGCCTTCGTTTTTATCTTTTAGCTCATACTCAGGACTTTGATGATCTTCCTTAAATATGGTTGAGTCGTCATTATTTAGAGAATATGAAAGCTCTAATCTGTTGGGACGTTCCACGCTGTTGACACGCTCGAAATACTGATTTGTAACACCGGAATCACTAACATCATACTGCTGGTCAATGGGATCTACTTTCACTTCCCGGTTTTCATCATCTTTCGGCTGGGGTGAATTTATTTTGATTGAGCTCGGATAGCTAGAAGCGTTCGGCAATGGAACTTCAGTATCCAATGGATCTAGTTTGAAACTAGCCAGATTACCTGCCGCCTGAGTCCAATCTAATTCCTTTTCATAGTTGAATCGACCGCTTTCCGTGGCACTGTCTTCCTCTTGATCTGGCTCTTCTTTTTTAGCATCCTTTTCGTCACCACTATCCATGCCCATTAACATAAAGGGTATTTCATGAGTGCCGGGTGCCCAGGATTTGGGTCGTTGACGTTCTGCACTGGACTCCCGTGAGCCTAAATGCTGGGGCTTCTCTTTGAGCTTACGTAAAGCTTTTGCCTTACGCTTGGGACTCTTTTCACTCGACTTGGGATCATCTTCATCACAGAGACTGGTATCAGAACTAGAGCCACCACCACCGGCAACATCTCTTTTTTCTTCCTGTTCTCCATCGCTATCCTCACTGTACGATGAACTATCACTTTTGCCCAGCCGAGTCCGTAGTTTCTGAGTCTTCATAGTGTCTATGTCCACTCCCTCGCGCAACATGGCCGCACGGTCGGCCTTGATCTCCTTCCATGTGAGGCTGTCTCGGCGACGTCGACTGGTGTCCGTATCCCGCCAGAGTAGAGTTTCCCCACGGCGCAACTGCTTTTCTCCCAACATGGGTTTACCATTCCCATGCAACACAGCTGGGAGTGATGGCTTCCGGGCTGGCGGTATGGCTCCCATGGGAGCACTTACTCGTTTGCCCTTATTGGTTACAATGGCTGGACGACCATGAAGCAGCTGATTGACCGGTACTGATGTCTGCGATGAAGGTGTTTGACGTGTAGCCGTCGAGCACGCAGTAGTTAGGATAACATGAGCCTGCTTCTGACGTTCACGCAATCGATCATATTGTTTCTTTAGCAACGATATATCCAAAGCCAGACGATCCTTTTGTTCCGATTGCTGCTTACCCACTGATAAAGCTCCCGGTCCGACTGAACCTCGTCGGCCCCAATTCAAACCCCACACTGTAGCCACTGCCATACGTTCCTCATCCGAATGCGTATCATCGTCATCGTAGTAGAGTCTGTTCATAGAAAATAGGGACATAAATATTGTGTTATTTGATTACGATTTTATTTTTTTTACTCACTGTATTCCTTGTTTATGCCGCAATGGAGCTATATTATATAAATGTTTATCCCTCAATTGACGCAAATCGGCAATTGGTCCAAGTTTAACCACTTTCTCGATCAATCCATTTGAATCGATAAGATGACCATTTAGCAATTCACTGGAGAATGAACCCATTTTGCCATAGAATTCGTCAGCTGTTCGGGCACTTAGAACGCGTCTAAAAAGAGTAAAATAATTGTTTAACAATGAGTTACAGCGCAAAATAAGCCCTATTTCATAAAAATAATTAAAAATCTTAGAAAAATCGATATTAAACGAATTACTCAACAAATAATAAAAAATAGGTAAATTTCTGGTTTATGTACAAATAGTTTTGGTAGAAACTATTCCATTTATCTGAAAAACTTATTACGTCTGTTGTGCCATAAAAGTTCTGAAATGTCAGCAGAAACAATTTTGTTGGTTAAAATAAACCAAACTAGTAAATTGCATTTCGCACAGCATGTATAAAAACTTTTTCTCTTTTTGCCAAAAATTTGAGCCAACAACCTTGTGCGCCGGCTGAGAAGCCTTGACACAAATTTCCACTGAGCTGCAGTGCATACAAGCAAACAATTGTCAGCAAAACCCCCCAAAAAAATGGCCCACCCACATCCCCAACAGTCCAAGACAAGTAGGTAATACTCACTCTTCTAAGAGACTCCAGAGGACCAGGGCAGTGCGCAAAAGAACGTCGCTACCCTCGATGAGAACGAGATCCCAGACTCGTAGAACACAGGACATGGGTAGGCAGGTGCAGAACATTGTTAGGAACCATTGCATGGTAAAGACATTGGTTAATGGCGGTTCGTAGGCATTCTCAACGGGTCCACCCTGCAAACGTTGCAAGTGTTTGGCCAGTCGCGGCAGCTTCGTTTGCATAAGCTCGCGAAAGACTCCCATATCCGCCTGGAGGCCGCCCATTGAACCATAGAAATAACCCGTTGGCAGTACACCCTCAACAAGATAGATCATGACCTTCATGGATTCCTCCTCTTCCTTGTCCATGACTTGCAAAATTAAAGCTCCAAGCATGTTGAAGCCCTGAAAATGCAAAGGTTGGTAAGCAAGAGTTGGTAAAACAAAAGGATACAAGTGTCGCGCCGACTTCCCACTTCAGACTCACCTGACAATAGCCAACCTCGGGATTGTAGCGGGCGTAGCCAAGTAGAATGCGCTTCAGCTTAGCCTGGTTGATGGAGCCCGCAGGACCAGTGCACAAATTAGTGCCAGTGCGATGCAAATCCTAAACAACAATAGTGTAATGGGTAGGGTGGGGCAATGTTTAACTTTAGATCTTAGACGTTACCTTGACAATTTGTATGCCCAGCTCTTCATCATCTTCACGCCATTCCTCGCAAAAGCATTTCTCACGCTGCTGCATCCAATCAACATTCTTGGACTTTAGATATTTGTCGGCCAAGGAGAGCCACAGCTATGGGGGATAGGGTGTTGTTATAATGAGTATATATATAAATAATCTCAAGTGACCTGAGAATGAGATGGATGTCACTTACCTTGCGACGGAACTCAGGTGGTGTGCCTCCTGGTAGGCGGGCCACCAATTTCATGGCATGCAACCATTGATTATAATCCGAGGCAGCATCATCATCAGCTGAACCTGAGGCAGCTGCATTTGAGCTGCTGCTCTCGTGTCCCAACATATTGTTGCTTGAATTGTTGTTGTTTGTGATGCTAATGGTGGTATTGGTGGTATCGCTGATGTCTGATGTAGTGGTGCTGCTGGTGTCAATGTTTGTGCTACTCTTGGTTGAGGTTACGCTGGCGGCGGTAATAGCTTTCTGTGGCGGTGGTGAAAGGCTAAAACGCATTTTAGGCTGTGCATCATCTGAAAATGTTAAGTGAAAATCGATTATTATCAATATCTGTTGATCAACATTGAAGAGTTAATATCTTCAGCGTGTTGCTTAGACCCATCAAGACTTACAATATCCGTGCAGTATGCAAACTTTACATTTATACAGGAAAAATTGATTAAGAGTTCAATATATGTATGTTTGTATATGTATAGAGATATAGAATTTACGTAAAAGAGAAGAAGAAAGAATACAAAAAGAATATAGTTATATATATATAGTTATAGATTAAACACTTAATCAATTTAAGTTTTCATCATAAACAGAGTGAAATGGAAACGGAATGAATTCAATGGAAAATGCAATTTGTGCTTTCTCTTTCAGTGCTAGATTGCTGCTACATACAAGGATGATGAAAGCAAATGGCAAAAGCAGCATCCTTTTGGCCATACACATGTCTCCATTTTATTATCTCTGGTATCGTTTTCTTGTTTTCTTTTTCACTTTCTGTATGAAATTGACCATGACATTTATTTCAGTTGCCAAGTGACAAAAGTCGAGTTAGCGAGGGTGTCTCTGACATTTTTAGCAACATCTGCAACATGCTACATACTATAAGCCATATATACTATATACATAAACACGACATACATACATATGTAGTGTTTTCTATGGAAACAATATCATGCCCGGTCTTAACTTTATCATCCTTGCCACTTGGTTAGCACAAATCTTCAGCCACACTCATGCTAAAGGTCATGTTAATAAAAGAAAAACTCTTGAGTTTATGATAGCTACATAAATTCAGATTGTGATTGGCTTTACTTGTAGCATATTTTGTGATACTCTATGTGGTAACAAGTATATTGATTTTTATCAAAAATTATGCCACTGTCATATATTTGATGTCATTTATTTTTGAATCCGTTTGGTTACCATGCAGTTTTTCTCAGCAAGCAATTGTTTCTAACCAACATTTTTAAACAATGTTTCATTTTACTTTTCTTGGCTTAGGGTATCTCTAAGTCATTGCCTCCCCTTTTTCTTGAAGCTATTTTGGTATTCGAATCGCAATTTTTTTCCTCTTGCTTTGCATGTTAATGTTTCTCGTGCGGGCAATTGCTCTTCCATTTTATGGCAAATAATTTGATTTTTCAAGTTTTCCCCTGTGCTTATCAAGCTGCATATTGTATACCAAATAAAGTATGATGAAAATTTTTGCAAAATAATACTAGACACAAATTTTTGTTATCAAACAGACACGAAAAAAGAAATAAACATGAAAGGGAACATTTTAACTTGGCAACATAAAGAAAAAGTAGAAAAGTTTACTTCAATTTTAGAAGCTTATCATCTTAATACATACATACACATTTTTCTAAAAAGGGGGGAAAATATTCTTATTTACATACGAATCTGTTTATTGCAACACATTGAGTCAGTCGAAAAGCATTTGTATAATGAAATGGTAGTCCTTGGTTCTAAGCAAACATTTTAGTTTACTTAGCGTAAATTGAAGAAAATGCGAAACATACAAGAGAGTAAGTAAATAAAAGCAAAAGGCAAAAGGACAACGAACAACGAACAACCGCTTGAGATTTGGGGCCCAGCTAATGAAATACTAATTGCACAAACTGCTTATATAATGACCCCTCCAACTCCAGCTCCAATTAGACACTTATGCCATTTTTATGACCAAGAGAGTTCTCCCTATCTGTGTCTCTCTTTCTCTCTCTCTATCCTTCCCCAAAGGATCGTAAATACATATTTCCAAATGCATTTTGTACGAGAGATTTACGTGTTCAGCAATGGACCAAAAAGAGGGACTGGAATTTATCTCGTTTATCTTTTGTCGCCATAATTATTTTAAATGCATCCAAAGCCGGAGGACAGTGCCTGCTGTGGAAACTGAAGGACATAAAAAAAGGAGGAGGATGTGTGCGTGCTTTCGTTGGGCATGTCAAGGCTGTGATTATTAGGCAGGCTGTTTGAATGAGCAGTTGGCCGGTCCTTGACCAAAACTGAACATTTAAGCAGCATCACGTGCGTGCTTTGCTATATACCTATAGAAGTACATACATATGTATATATATATTTATATACATATATGTAACGTATACAAAAGCGTGTGACAGCTTTTTTTAGTATAAATTGTTTTTGTTAGGTTCCTTCTGCGGCCAAGTAAAAAAACGACAAACGCGGCATTTGGTTTAATGAGACGTGCACAAGTTGTAGTCGCTTTTATTTTTGCAAACAAAAACTGACACTGGGAGAGTCGACTTTGTCATACCCTCGACTACAAATTGATGTCCCAAAACTAAGTTATTTTGCTGAGTAGTCAATGTATTACTTTTAGAATACTTTCGGTAGCCATGAAACTAAATTGCTTAACTTGTGTATTTTTTAAAACCCTTCGGAATGAACTGAACTAATCTACAGCAGAAGACTTTACTTTACTCATGGTATTATAAAATCATAAAACAAATATAAAAATATATTCTAATATAATAGTTTATTGCCATGTTATACCTTTGTTCCTTTTCAAGGATTGACATATAGATTATAGATATTTATCGAACTGCACGAAATTGGTATATAATGCAGATAAAGAAAATCAGTTTTTATGTGTATAAAGCAAACAGATCGTGTCTCTCATTTCTGCTTATAATATACATTAGCATAAAGCTGTTTAATCTAAGCGTGATTTTTAAATATTCTAATTTATATTCTAAGATCACAAAAGTCGTCTTCAATATACCCACTTGACCACTTCAAAAAAAAAGAAGCAAAAGCACAGCTACTGAGCTGGTCTTTGGGAGACAGACCGTACACAAGTTAATACGTATCCTTTGGGAGTAACTGTAGTCTGTAGAGCTGGAGTCGCGTCAGTTTGTCTGCCAGCCACTCAAATGCAGCATTCAGAGCATTGGCCATTCTCACATTGCGCAAGCACGTCTTATGCCATTAGTGTCCCCTTAATGAATGTCCCAAACCATGAAAGCGGTTCCACTATTGACCAGGCGAATAATAAATTAAACACTGCCTGCTATAAAAGTTCATTAAACCATTAAAATGCTTAACCTAATTTGATAGCGGTTTTAATCCTTATATTTTATCCTTGTTGCAGTTTAACCTTATCACGCGGCACAGACAGATGAAGTACTCAACTGGGAGATTATGCAGTGGAGCATCACGCACACACACACATATCAAAATACATATTAAATATATGTAAACACTGGTGTGCATACATATAGAAAAGGATAAGCGCCCTGCAGGCTGCTTCACTTGACTCAAGCGACTGCCATTGTTGCTGGGATTCATTTTATATAATAGCTCCCCAAAGTGCGTTGGCTTATATTTCTCTTTCTCATTTTTATTTTGTTTTATGATTTTGTTGCAATTTAAACAATCTCACGTTTTATTGTTCGGCATAAGTTTGATTACATTTTCCTGTTGTATAGGTGTGAGTGTGTGTTTGTGTGTGCGAATGAAAAATAACTTCGGTTTATGTAAAATGCCAAAAGAAAGCCAATCAATTCGCCTTAAGCTGTTGCTTGTCAATTTCAATAAGCGTTCAATTTATTTTTTTAAAAAATAAAAAAAACAAAAAAAATGAACCCTAACATATAAAAATTGGGTCTGACAAGGGTCGTAGATTCTGTCTAGCATTTGTCAGGTTTGCAAAATTGTAGAATTTTTGGAAAATTCATTAAAATTTTATAAACGGACACCTATAGAGAGGATGACAGAAAATGTAAGAATTTTTATTCTCAAACTAAAGGTCATAAATTTAATTAGCAAATAAAGTTAATTTGTTAATGCAATGTAATAAAAGATTAATTAACTATTTATAACTATATGTTCGATAACATTTTAATAGATCCATAAAATAATTATTTATTTTCCATTGTTACTGTTTAGAGGATCTATATAAAAACATATTTCCTATTAGTTATTATTATAAATGATGATTGAACAAAAAAAGTAAGAAACATTAATGTAAAAATATGCTAAAATTTGAAGAGAATAATAATCGAATACAATATATGTGTTTTTTTTATCATATCCCTAGTTTTCCTCTGTGTATCCCTAATAACTTATTATTAAGTCTTCATTCTCAAATATCGGATTACGTTATTTAATATGTACAACTGTGGTGTAAGTAAAGAAAACTGTCCATCAATTTTGATTTTGATTTGCAGCTGTAATTACAATATAATGACAAAAATTGCAATTGCGACAGGACGGGAAATATAACTAGAACAAACATATAAGAAAAGTTGAGAAAGAATAATTAAAATAAGCGTAAACAGCTGCAAATACTCAGACAAACGATGACTGCGGGGGAAGAAAGGAAGTAGAACTAGCTTAAAGAACAACAACTACATGCAACAATTTGGTGTGTGTGTGAGTGTGAATGTGTGTGGGCGATAGCGTGTGGGTGTCTTATTGAAAATCTGTTAATGACAGGCGATATTCTAGCAAATATAACACAATAATTAAATGGGGTTAAAAGCGAAATGCCAATGTCTAAAGTCTACATATATACATACGCAGTGACTTCAGAGCGATGTTAAAAAAAAATGTATATAATGGAAATTTATGCCAATGACTGGAAAGATGGCAAGTTGGAATGGCTTCAAAAATGTAAATGTTAATTACGTACAATCGGTGGGCAGGAGGGAAGACCCAACCGACCAAAATTAGAATTGTGCGCATTATGCATGAATAATTGGACTATGTTAATATGCCAGTCGGAACAGAGTGAGAGAATATTTTTGTCCAAAAATAAACACAAAATGGAAAGTACTTAGCATAGATTACCTTTTTTATTTTATTTATTTTTGGTTTAACGTTGAAACAACAAACACAAATATTAAAGAGAAGAGCGAAGGCGAGAGCGAGATTAGGAAAAGAAAGAGAAATATAGAAAAGGTTAAAAAAATTCAAATTAAAGCGAAGATTTCTTTTGTTTTTTTTTTTTTTTTTGGTTTTTTTTTGAAGACGCGCTAAAAATTTGAAAGAGCACACTAAAAGATTGGCCGTTAATATTGGAGCACACATATAAATATCTAAATATATTTTTAATACAAATATGTTATAGGTAGATCTGTATTGGGTAGTGGTTAATTTAGTTTTATATGGCATTTTGTTTTTGCACAATATTTACCCATGTTAAGTAAACGTGCGCCTAAAGTTAGGCTATGCTTTTGTTCAAAGCGCCGCTTCGTTTAGTTGTAGCTGTATTTATTTGTTGTACTTGATGTTGTGGGTTTTGACATTTTAACGTAGTTGTTGTAGTTGTTGTTATTGTTGTTGTTGTTATTATTGTAGTAGTAGTTGTAGTTGTTGTGGCCTATTGTATTAAGACTTATATATAAATTCGCATACATACACATAGAAGAAGGCATGCAAATGTCTGATTTTGTATATATAGTATAGTGCTATTCATTATTTCTAGTATATATAGTATTTGGAATCATGCTGAAGTTATATAACATGCCAGATTCATACATACATACATACATATGTACTTAGGCCATACACATCTACATAGATACAGAGTGCGACTCTTTCACACACTGACAGCATAAAAGCTAGCAAAAAAAAAAATGGCATTGAAAACTATTTTTTGCTTCTTTCATTCTTTTTTTTTTTTTTGTTCACTCACTCAAAACAAACACTCAACCACAAACATACACATATAAAGAGGACACAGCAAAACCTATGAGAAACCAAAACGAAAAGCGGAAACCTTGACAGCGACAACAAGACACCAAGTTCTCCATCTACTTGGGATTAGGTAAGAAGGCTATCCGCACAACTAACTATCGCAATCGCTTTGCCATTGTTAGTGCTGTTCTGCTATTCTCTCATCGATTCTTTTTGCCTGTCTTGACCCACTTTTTTACTTGGCCACTAAGTAATTTACGTTAAGCTGTAAATTTGAATTTGTTGGATTTTAATTTTTTGCCCAAAATGATGAAGCTTATTATGACTTAATATTTTGAGTGCGGACCCCAAAATGTTGAGAATGCCTCGTGGCATTGGCTTTGGCATAATTAAGAAGTAAAAGCCTCAGGGAAACGAAACCAAAGTAAGAGTAGACAGAGACAGAAAACGAAGCAAAACCATTTTTGTTTGTGGCCAAGTTTTATGAATATTGAATGCTAAAGCAAAACAAATTTTCTTTTAGTAAACTTGGCAATTTCCCATCTTCCTTTATGTTATGTCAATAAGAAGAGCTTAAAGTTCACTGATATTATGTTTTAAGTCATAATTTAAACAGCAGAAGCCTTCTTTTCATATTTCGTTATATAATCTTCAATGAAATAGTACTTCTTTATGAGGCTCGACAAGGTCTCTCACAGAAACGCCCCGAGCATAGCGTTTATAGTACTTTGGCCAATAGGTAAACAAAGGCATAAATAGAAATCGAAATACATGGAGGAAATGGACCGACAAAATGGCGCGCAACACCAGAGGCGGAAGAAAAGAAAGGAAGTCGCCCGTTTAAAATAAAAAAGAACTTGTATGTGAATATAGCATACATTTAAGTGCTGCATCAAATTTTTAATGCAACTTATAATTGCATTTTTGCCTCCTCCGATCGATATGGCTTTTGTTTGTGTTTGCCTGCGTGCGTATGGCTCTGCGTGATAAACAATTATGAGACTGAAATTCAATTAAAAATTGCTCATAAATAAGGCAAATGTTATATTTGCACGCGCCTTCACCTGATTGTAGAATATCCAAGGATAGCACACACAGTGGCAGGAAACGCATAGATAAATTTACTGGTGGAGGCTAAAGCTACAAACGCATATCTTAAGACTATACGATTTTTATTACAAACCGCGTGCCTAAACACTGAAAATAGGAAGAAGTTACTCTTTCGTGTGTGTGTGTGTGTGTGTGTGAGTTTCCGTCCGTGTGTGTGTGAGTGCGTGTGTGAGGCACGTCAGACAGTCTCCAAATGCCAGTGAGTTGTTTTTCATGTCCAACCTCTAATATTGTGTCGTCATCAAACCCCCTGATATACACACATACATAAATACACCCACACATACATAGATATACACCCACACACAGACGAAATATACATATTGTAGGCTTTACCTGCCCACAACACACAAAATACCAACACAAATGCACAACAACAAGAGGAAAGCTTCATTCAATAAAAAAAACACACATACATGCACGTCGAGTGACACGAACGTAGAGTTTTCCAGCGTTTCGGCCGTTTTTCCTATTTTCCGCACAAACGACGCACACAGCTGAGAGTTCCGCACTTAACTGAGGTAGACAATATGAAAGACATGAAAAGCAGAGCCCATCAAGCTACCAGCTGTGGGACCTGCGCACTTCCTTTTAGCTATCAGAAATTTGACAGCTAACTACACTGCAAGAAATTCCTTACAGAATGAATAGTACCAATTTACATATACGAAATATTTTAGATTGTTTTTGTATAACAATTAATATTTACGTATCAGCAACAAAATCCTTTTGCCGCATAAATTATATACCACAGAACTTAAACAAGGGATTATTTTAGTATACTCACTACTTTCCACTACAAGGACAGCATTGACAAATTCACACAAAACTTCTTGATGCCTGTTTAAGCGATCTCGGACTATTAGAACACGTTCCAAAAGATATCCCATCATTAAGATTTCCACCTTTAATATGGCACACACGTCGATTAACTCTTTTACATTGAGCCTCTTAAGACCCGATGGACTCCCGGTCATACCACTAGCCATTCTGGCCAATTGTCCTTGTTTTACCGTGCGTCTAGCTTGTTGCTGTTGCTTGCCGTAAATGTCGCATAGTAATGCATCGAGTAGACGTTTGATTTCACTGTAGTTCTTTGTTTTGGTTAAAGTTAACTTCGCTTATCGCTTATGCTAATTCTCACCTCATTTTGTGGTTTTGCTGATACGAAAACACCGTGGCATTAAAAAAAAAAAGATAGAATTTATTTAAAGTGCTTGCATTTGAATTTTTAAAGGTTTTCTTCTTTGGGTTTTGTTTTTTAGTTAATATAAAAATAAAATTGACATAATATTCAAAGGAAATACATTTGAAATAACTTCATCTCTTTAATTTTTGATTTTTGTTAAATTACAATAAACTATTTTAAACTGTTTGGTGTTCTTCTATATCAGAGTGGGTAATTTAAATTTATAAGGAAAGAAATCGAGAAATATGCATAAATCATTTGAAGCATTACAAGTTCAAGTTTCATTTTAGGTTATTTATCCTAGTAGAATGTACGATCCATATGAGTATTTAGCGAGAAGTTACGATACATGCCAAAGCGAACTACTTCATTGGAAAACTTCTGGGGCAAGGGATAGAAGCGTGATGGAATGGTATAGGCATTTGGTGCATAGTAACCATATTCCGAATTGCAAGTACGATACATGGTGCTAGTATCATTCTCCACGCCATATCCTTTGAAGTTGTCTAATCCAAAACAAAGATATCCTTCAAGTTGAATGTACTACTTCATTGAACTCAACTATGTACTACTTACAGGGGCATTTGATGTCTTCGCGTTTGTGTAAATCTTCATAGAGTTTGGCTGTTTGTACCACAGGTTTGCGTTTCAAGAACTTTTGGAACTCCGTCGCCGGATTGAAAGTCTCCAAATCGTCACACAAATGATCGCACATCTTGTTTTGCTAGGAAATGTTTGTAGAATTTTAAATAAATAAATTTGTATTTATGTGTTAAGGATTGTTGTTAGTCTTCGCAAGTCTTTGATTGTACTGAGATGAGGTTATTGAACAAACGACACATCATGAACAGGTTGCTAAGATTTGAATATGACAACCAGATAGAGTTGTCTTCTTCTCTATTTTATTTGACGCATGCGCCTAGAAATCGTTCTGACAGCTGTCACTTGGCCTGCATTTCGGTCATATACATATGCACATATGTATGTAGCATATATACATACACACACAAGCTCAAAGCATATTGGCTTCAATTTGTTTTCACAAATGTATAAAATGTACAATTTTTCGAATGTGCTTAATTTTATTATATGTATAGCCAGTTTTAGCCAAACATTTGATGACACTCTGGCAGTTAAACGTGGACCTCATCATCCTCGAGGTGAAACACGGAAAGTTGATCAACATTTGACTCACGAGGAACAGTAAGTTTTTTTATCATATAAGTTGGCAAATTACTTGAATGCAGGTGTTTTATTTGCCAAATAAATATAAAATAAATCTTCTGAAGTGGGCAATAACATTTGGGATAAGACAACATTCTCTAAAGTTTATTTTAATTCAATTAATTTTGGGTGTTGGCTCATCAGAATAATTTTACTTCTTCAAAGTAATTTAATATAAATTTAATTCCAGTCGCATAGATGATGATCTGAAAGATATGGGTATACAGGCCAATTTGGATGACATGAGCGAAGAGGAAAAAATATTCTACATGTTCAAGGTATAATATAATCTATTATCCTTTTTAAATATATACAAAATTCACTTTTTAATGCTTAGGCTCATGATAATGACAATAATAATGCCTTGGATGGCTTGGAGATGATTCAATCGGCCATGCATCATAATTATGATTATTTCAAGAATAGTGAAAGGGATAATTATTTGCAGAATGCCAGCGAAGAACTAGAGCATTTTATAGGTGAGTTCCATGGAAATTATTATTATTATTATAATATTATTAATTTTTAATTATATTTCCTTTAGAGGCCATTGATAAGTTTCTACTGATTGCCGATGAAAATAATGATGGACTGCTGCATTATCCTGAATTTGTCAAAGCCATTTCCGGTGGCAAAGAACAACTTGATGTGGATAGAAATATGCTCCGCTAAGTTGTCATTTATAGTATATTACCCAAAAGTTAACCCCTCACATGATGTAGACACAATAATAGATTTAGTCGTAGCTTAAATATATTGTTAGAAATTAACTAAATTAATTTTAACTCTATACTTATATACTATACGTATGCATTTCCAAAAGCTGAACCATTTGAGACTGGACGACAAAGAAAGGACACAGAAGCAAAGTTCACACTAAAAGGAGCATCAAATAGAAGAGAAAAAAAACACGATATTTATGCTACACTTTATTTCAACTATTTGTACATCTATAAATTTTTGTTATAACTACATAGCATAATTGTTGGTTTCAATTCTCACAAAAGGCCGTCACAAATTTGGCTGGTATTACATGCCGCTCCCCGGTAACCATCGTAGGCGGCCCTTTCCATTAAAACAATTAAATCATTGTAGCGCGGTTTGTCCAGAGGAACCCTACAATACAGAAGAAGTTAAAGGAGATGATTCAATGGGAAGATTTCATCAAATTGCACTTACCCGTCAAATATTTCAATGGCTCCCATTAGGGCTCTGCCTGCCTTGGCATATTCATAGGCTGCATTGGGGCATTCACAGGCAGCTGCATATAGGCACTCATCACGTCCAGCTCCTTGGGCGGCCAGAAAGCCCATTATGAGATAGTTGTCACCCGATGTTATGCCAAGATTATAGGCACTATCACTGCGTCCTGCTTCTGTTACTGAACGACCATAACCATAGCCATAACCACTCCAATGTCCTGCCCCCAACAGGCCAGCCGAAAATATCAGCACTTTGAGCAAAATAATGATTAACAAATTGGTTAAATTCAAACTGAGCACCTGCAAACGACACCAAATGAATGATGATCCATGAATGGTACTTGGCACCTGACTTGGTACTTGCCTGACTATTGCCTGCCGATCGATGTAATAGCTCTTTGGCCACCTGTATAACTACGTGACCTGCCGGACTGCCAAACATATCCTGGGCATTCCGTAGCCAAGAAACTGGATGATACACTTCAGATGAGATGTCAGAGGAGTTAAACGAAGTTTCGTTATTCACTTCATAGGGCTTCAATTGAAGACTGGCTGAATGGCCAAACTTGGCCAAAGTTAGCCAGAGGAATAGTATTATGTAATCCAAATGCTGTGGCATTTTAAAGATCGCGTGTCTAGTTTCAATGCTGCCGTTTCGTGACTGAGTCTCAACCTAGGATGAGTGACTGTCTTTTATTTGCAGACTGACAAAATTGTTCCGTCTTCAGGTAGAGAGGATTAGAGAAGATATAGCATGTGGAATTTGCCATGATTTGCCAGGCCTCGTTGCACCATAAAACTGTCATTTCCAGAAAAACAACATGAGAGACAGAGAGGGAGAGAGTGAGAGCTAGACAAATGCATCGAGAGATAGAAGAGAGGAGAATGATCTTAGAGTGAGAGTGTTTTTTTTCCTGATGTCATTAGCCTGAAAATTGCCCAGACGTTTTTCCACATGAAGGATTATTGTTATTCGACTTGGCCTTTCCTAATGTTCAATGTTAATTCCCAGGTAAAAGGCAATTGTTAATGTTGCTGCTGTTGTTTTGTATGAATCATTAACTCATTTATTGTTACTTGTATTTTGTTTTGGTTTGTATCCATTGGAATAGTTAATAATATGTATGCATTGTATGAATGTATGTATATATATATATATATATAGATTTGCAATAAATTTGTGTGTATTTCAAAGTTTACTTCTCCCATTTCTTCTTTCTCTTTGTTTTTGTAATCAATTACAGACAACATATAAGTACATATATATATATATATATCTATATATATATATAATCATTTGTTATACTTTCACAATAATACGAGTATCTTTTGTTATTTGTTGGGTAGATGTTTTGCAACAGATAAGAAACTGTATGTATATAATTTTGAGTATTCTTTGATGAGTGTCTGTATGTTTTTTGTGTGTATTTTCTTGTTAATTTATTAACTCGTTTTCAGCATTTCAATTTATGGTTTTTGCATGATATAATGTTTGTATAATGCCATGATATATGTTTGTATGTATTAAGTACTATTTGTTACGATAAATGCCTGTAATTGGTTTATGTGTGTGTTTATGCATTCTTGTCCTACATTTGTCAATATATGTTTTCTATATATATATCTAAAGAAGTTGGAGTTTTGAAAACATTTTGAATATGTATTTTAAATGATGATGTTAATGTTCACAACAAAACGTACAGGTAGCCAAAGATTTATGTTTATATATGTATGTAGATGATATAGTTTATAACATGTAATTTATATAATTTGATGAGATAATTCGAAGAAACAAAAAAAAAAACAGTTTAGTCAACTCCTTCATAGCTTTATATGTATAAGTGTAAGTTAAAATAATTCACATAATTGTACAACCCAAATTGAAAATGGAATTGATTTCCCTTTTGTGTTTTTTTTTTTTTTCAACTATTTTCATCTAGAATATAACAAATTGGCTATGGTTTAAAAAATTCATAATGCTTAAAATATGTGCGTAACAAAAACATTGTTAACAATTTGTGGCTAAATCAGTTATACAACTTGTGATTTCTAGCTGAGTTTAAGTTTAAATATGACATTTCGTTGTTGTAAGCTATGCAAGTACAAATACATGTACAATATATCTGTATTTGTATTTGTATGTTATATATGCATTGTATTTGTATTGTTTATATGTATATATAAATGTATATTCCATTCCAGCAAAGATCATTTTACATATATATATTTAATAGGGTAAAACTTAAGGTAACATTGCTTTCATTCTACGCGCACTCCAATCATCCATATGCCAATCCTTTGAATAGTTACTTTAATCGTTCGATAACCCGTTAATACTTGATAATAATAAATATTCATTCATTTTTTTATACCCTGTACCCATAGGGTAAAAGGGTATATTAAAGTCGCTAAAATGTATGTAACAGGCAGAAGGAAGCGTTTCCGACCCCATAAAGTATATATATTCTTGATCAGCATCACCAGCCGAGCCGATTGAGACATGTCCGTCTGTCCGTCTGTCCGTCCGTCTGTCCGTCTGTCCGTCTGTCCGTCTGTCCGTATGAGCCACGCGATCTCAGAGACTATAAGAGCTAGAGCTACCAAATTTGGTGTGAACATCCGTCTAGTGTCTACACAGGTCAAGTTTGTTTCTAATTTTAGCCACGCCCACTTCCGCCCCCGCAATTTAAAAAAAACGTTAACTAGGGCTGCTTTCAAGATATCGTATTCTTACTTGGTACACTTAATTATATACCCAAACTGGACCAGCTGAGCAAATTTTGTTGAAATCGGACAATAAACATCGGAGATATGCCTATATCCGTTTTGTACTGAAATGCCAAGGCGGCATTGGCAGATAAGAAAGAGCGAGATAGCATGCGCTCGCTGCTGCTGCATGTAAAAGAGAACTTTGTTTTGAATTGATTGCGATTTTGAGGTTGTTCGATCATTTGTCTAGTGACTACGCAGATCAAGAAAGTTTAAAATTTTGGCCACGCCCACTTCCGCCCTCGCAATTCAGAAAAATCGAATTATTAGAGCAGTTTTTGAGGAATCACATTCTTATTTGGCACACCTAATAATGTGGATAATATGCATCATCTGACCAATTTCAATCGAAATCGGACAATGAATATCGGAGAAATACGAATGTGCATTTTGAACTGAATTGCCAAGGCGACACTAGCTGGAAAGAGTGAGCGAGATAGCATGCGTTCGCTGTTGCGGCATGTTAAAGAAATTTTTTTATGAAATTAATCGCTATTTCGAGGGTGTTTGACTTTATTTAATATAATAACTAGTAGGTACAGGGTATACTCAATGTCGGCAGGGACGACTTGCTTGCTTCATTTTTCTTTATGCATACATAGAAATGTATATATATGTATATATATAATAAACATTTAATTTGTGTGTAAGTAGCTTTGTATTTTTCTGTGTGTTTGTGAGTTTTTCTTGTGTTTGTGTGTGTGTGTGTGTGTGTCTGTATAACATTTGCTCATAGTTATTTTTTATTGGTTATACATATAGTACATATATTCATATGTATAGTTGAAATTGTTATAACTTCTTTTTGCGCATATTGTCTTTCATTTGAAGCACACTCCCAGAGTTTTGCATGCGTTTTGTTTGTTTATATAGTTTTTTTTAGGGTTTTTTGTCGTCTCATGTTGGGGTCTAACAATTTTAATATTATTATTTTAAAAATTTTCATTAATTCTTGTTTGATTTCATTAGCTTGGATTAACATGTTATATATGTATGTATGTTTGTTTGTATGTTTTGCGAATAAGTAGCAACTTGTAATATTTATACTCGTTTTCCTTTTTTTGTATAATTCATCAATAATATATATACTATATATTTTTAGGTATGTATATGTATGTATATACTCAAAATTGTATTCATATTTCTGCAAAATCCAGTCAAGTCATCGTCATCTCTTTATACGAGTACATATATATATATATATATGGGGCATTGCATTCATTATTGTTGTTACTTTTGGTGGTTAGTTATAGTTATATATCGATTAATAGTAGATAAGTGTCCCAAATGAAATCGTTTAACAAGATATAGACATAGACATAAATCCATAACTACATGGAGACATATAGTATAATAGTGTGAGAGTGTTAGATAGTTGTTCTTCGTTTTCAAGTAATAATCAAGTAATTAAGTATGTATGTAGTAACCCAATGTTGAAAGTGTTTAGTAAGAGTGATGAGTTCCATGAAACCAGGAAACTTCAGAGGCAGAATAAAATTGATAGAATCCCATAGTGTAGAAAGATGTACGTGCGTGTGTGTGTGTGTTTACTTCAGATCCATTTCATCATCATCATCTTTGTTGGCAGCACTCCATCGCTTGGTGGCTGAACCAATGCTGCTCACACTGCCCGTATCGCTGAAATCACTGAAGGCTGCATTCTGTATGCCATCATAGATCTTATACGATCCCGAGCCATTTGAACCCATGCCACTGGATGCACTCATGCTCATACTTTTGGCCGCCCCAAAACGATCACTCTTATAGTTTGATGGTGGTCCGCCAAAGATCATATCTGCATCCGATAGTGATCCAGCTGCACGTGTATATTTGCCATTTCCATGGGATGTTGGTGAATTGGTTCCTGATATTTTACTCTCACCGAATATAATATCCAAGTCCGATTGTTTGGAGGCTGTAAATATTATAGAAACACATTAATCAAATATCGAAATTTCACTTTCAATGTGCACATCGATTTGGCGTGGGTGCGTTTATAATGCACTACATTTTGCCGAATTTGCTTGACGTGATGAAAGATGAACAAAAAAGAAAAACAAAAATGAGTGTTACCAAAAAAATGTTGTTAATATGAGTGATTAAAGGATGATATATACGCGTAATGCATGAAATTTATGTAATTTGTTCAACTGATTTCACTGATTCTAAGTCCTCCACCCATATACTACACATACATATTTTTGATAACTCTGCACTTTGCTTTAAAACACACACACAGAGACACATTTGTATAATATAATAATAATATTTAAACTCAAAATTGGGGTTGCACACAAAACATATCCAAAGAATTTTGATTTTACTAGAAGCTTTTAAGTACTTTTTGTGTGGTGTGTCCAGACTTTACACTAGCCTCAATCATAACTAAAAGTGAGCCCTAACAAAATTCTTTTAAAAGAACTTTAAAATACAGACAATAACTAATAAAGATAGAAATAAATAATAAAACCAATTTAAATTCTAGAAATGCTTCAACTGCTTAAATAATAATTTAATGTAAGTTAAGTTAAATTTATAAATAATTTTTGAGATTCAATTTGCGACCGGAAATTACAGAAATTTCTTAAACTTTTGTGAAGTTTTGTAGATAGTTAACTAATAAAGAAACTTTGTAGACAAATTTTCAAATACTTTTCAAAACCAATTGTTAATGTTAATGTTTAATTAAGTCTGGTTGTATCTCTGGAAAGTGTTACTGTTGTTCTATGTCTGTCTAGCGTGCCCAAGAAAGCCAGAAATGAACTCAAGTTGCGGTGCACTCTAAGGAGTAAATACTGTACGGCTGAGTTCCTGTTAGATTTGTTGTGTGTGTGTTTGTTGTTATTCTTAGAGTATTTCGTGCGTGCGTTTAGGCAAGCGTTAGGCAACACTGGTCGATGCACTTACAAATACTGGTTTTAGCAATTCTGTTTGTTTTTTTTTTATGTTTTCTTTTTCGTTTGTTTTTTTCTTTTTGCTCGGCTCACATGTCGTATACGTTATGTTTGGCTTACACTCTGAGAGTTTATTCAGAGAGATTTTGCTAGGAAAACAAAAATAGTTAGGAGACTTCTCTACTAATATATATCTTTTTGGCTATATATATACATACATATATATATATAATTTTAGTAGATATGAGTATATCGTTTGACACCGCTGCCTACTTGGGCTAAAAGTTAAGTTATTTGGTCTTTTTATATATGTAGTAGTTATATTAAATGCTTCGATATATGATATGGAGTGTAGGTAGCTGATTAGTACGATAATGAGTTAAAATGATGAAAAGGAGGACGAGTGGGCCACTCGTCTAGGTTTTGCGTAGAGTTAGGCTGACCAGCAGAACGCCCACAGCTAGATAATTACCATTGCTCTCGGACCGGGAGTACGAGGGTCGGGTGTACGAGGGCAAATCACTTGGATTGTTGTATCCCGCCTGTGAAGCAATCGAATTCGAATCATAGCCAGAGGTGTCGCCTGGCAATGCTGCTGTTGTGGTCACAGCAGCTGGAGCACTATAGACACTAGCCGATCGCATGCCAATGGCCGTACGCCAATCATTCGTGGCTGATGTTGTAATAGCTTCTATGCCAGACTCATTTCCAGTTCCAATCACTCCAGCTGTTCCTGTTATGCCGCTAGAGCTAAGACTGGTAATGGCCGTAATGCCACTGGCCTCACCAGCTCCTGTTGCCGTGGCTCCTGTATTTGTGGTATTTGTGTCCATGCGTGTGATAGTCTCCACGGATGTGGAACTGCCATAATTCCCATAGCTGGTCTTATCCTTACTTAGCGAGCTGCTGAAACTATTCCGATAGCCACTCGAGCTATTGGCATTGCTAGCCACATTGGGCGGTGGTGGTGGTGGCCCAGTTGGCGGTGGTGGCGATTTGATGGGATTTCCATTGCGATTAATGCGCGATGAGATTGAGGATGATGATATTGATGAAGAGGATGACGTTGTAATCGATGCAACACTGCCCGATGCAGAGGCTGTTTTGTTTGGCTCCTTGTCAAAAGGATTGACACGTTCTTGTGGCTCAAAATTGGTCACCGGCTTATAGCCGCCGTCTGTTGTATCCGTATTTTTATTATTGCTAACCGAAACGCTGGCAGCGGCCTGTGGCTGGATGGGTGTCTCTTCCAGCGGTCGACTGGGCTGCGTTGAGATGACGTCAGTGCTAGACCTGCTGCCCGTGGATGCAAACGAGAACTGCTTCCCCAGGAAGGAGCCACTGAAGCCACCACCACTGCTCCCTGGTCCGGCGCTGCTCGGCCCACTGGCCATGCCGCTGCCGTTGCTCGTCTCGCTGGCCGTTCTGCCGCGCTTCTTATTAGCGATTTCCTACATGTCACCAAATATCCCTGCAAAAGTCTTCCTCAGGTTCTTCATGGTGTCCTCCGCATCCTCAACTACAGAGCTTTGAGATTGCGGAGGACGCTGTCCAACCCTGGACGCCGACGAAATGCTAGATGCCTGCGATGTTTGAGAATCTCGACGGACTCCTCCGCCCACAGTGCTGGGTCCTGAAGAAGAACCCGCCTCTTCTGGCAGCTCGGAAATGCTGCTACGGCTACTAAGCCGACCAATAGATCCAACAGCCGGAGAAGTGCGCTCTGGTATGGGTGGTGGTCCACCCATGGGTGCCGGCCTGGGTCCAGCTGGAAGAGGCGGAGTGGGAGCAATGCTATTGCCATCATCTGTGGGACTCTCAGCCCGCGATGAGACCGACGATCGTGATGGCAACTTGCCACCAGGTCCAGTTTGAGCCATACTGGGACGACAAACATTCTGCAACAAGTATAAGATGATTAACAGAAATATAAATACGCAACTTGGCAACTATTTACCTGCATTCTGCCTGAAACTAAATCAGCTATCTGCCTGCGGTCCTCCTCCTGGCTATCGCCAATCAAAGCAAAAGTGCTATCACAGGCACTGATGATATACTCTCGTCCATCCTTGGCGACGACCACTGAAAGACCACATACCTCCATGCCACCAAACAACTCTGATATCTGAAAGCGATATACGATTAAATGGAATTATGATTAAGCTTGAGTCATGGCAGCGCAAAATGTGTTTATAATTTTCTTTTAAGTAAGCAGTTTTCTGTGTGTGGGCTTCTCTCATTTTCATACGCCCGGTTTTAATTACACATTTTGCTTTGATTAGAGGCAGGCGGTGACGCCACCCACCCACATAACTAAATACGAGTTTTCCGAAAACAAAAAAAAAAGTACAAGCAAAACTGTGCCGCATTGCTTTGAGTCTTATCTAACCGCTTTAGAATGAATACAAAAAAATGTGCAATTTATTGCAATTAAGTGCACCGCACATGAATGAGTCAACAAGGAAAGGGAGTTGATTTTGTGTCCATTTATGGCATATGATCGAATACCTAAGATACCAAAACTGATGGCATATTCATGTCACACATTACAGGAAATAGATACATGACTACTAGCGCCACATTAAAACCAATTATGAGTGCCTCAGTTAAAATAGACTCGTTGTCTCATCTACATAGCTCTTGCCTAAATCAAAGACCGTTGTAAAACCCGATTTGCATATTCATGAGGTTTAATTAAAGCAACAACGCCCGCTTTCCGCCTTGAGGGCATTGTGAAGTACCATAGCAATAGCTATATAACAACAACAATGTTTGATTCCAAATTTGACTCTGACTCTGACCTATTCCACATAGTTATTGTCGTTGTTGTTTTTGCCACCCGCTGGGTAAAATCAGCAAGAAAAACCGAATCAAAATTGTGCCTTCAAAATACCGCAAATAATTTAAAACGATTTTCTTGCCCATTATTGATTGGCAAAAATTGATAAATGTGTCGCTGCTTCAGGGGCCTCATTTTCTATTTAAGTGAACATATAAAAATATCAGACTTAAGCCTATTTAATCAAGTCTCTCAGTGCTTTCAGAAAATAAAACTCAATACAATTTATTTCTAGTATAAATATAGAAGAATTTATCGATTAAGGGTATATTCAATATATGGCTACGAATGACTCTTATGCATGACTATTCACACGATATAGTCACATCCTGCTCTATTATGTCAATCTTCAAGATTTCTAAATTATAAACTGAATCAGTAAGTTTCAATTTCCTACTTTTACAATTAGATTTGCTTTGTCGATATATTCTGAGAATTCAGGAATTATTATGTTGAAATTAAAATAATTGTCTAAATTTTATTATTTACGTTAGTATCCAAAAAGTTAGAAATTTGAGATAAAATATCATAAATTAGTAGGAAACTAGGACAACAACAAACAGATAAAATTATTTTAGCTAGGATTCTTCACAATTTTCATTGTTATACTATATAAAGGCCTGGCTAAGTTTAGTGTATGACAACATCGATACCAAAAGCTTGAAATTTGTCTTAAATTTTTGTGCTTGGAAGTTCGGTGACTTGCTGCAATGACTTACCTCATCCACCCAGCTTTTGTACTTCTCGGTTAATGTGATTTGCTCGAGCATGGCAGAGCCTTGATTGGTCTTCCAGTTGCCAGTGATGGATTTGCGCCTGTTAAAGAGCGAAAGCAAGCAAGCATAATAAATTAGCCAAAAAGATACCAGAGGAAAAAAGCAAAGAAAAAAAAGTCATGTATAAATGAAAAAGCGAGGATAATTTGCCGCCAAGCAATTTGCATGGACTGGGCAAGCGTAGGCTGGCTGTTGCATGGCGGTGATGGGGGGGGGGGGGAGAATTGAGATCTTTGAACTCGTGCACATTTTCGATGACAAACAATGAACTCTTTGCCATAGCTTGAGATTGCTTTTGTTTGCTGACAGTTATTGCAAGGTCAATTGCCAGCCACTCGACCCATACCCCAATCCCATTTGCATCTGTATCCGGCATCTTAACTGACGTCTGCCGCCTGCCGCCTGCCGACTGCCGAATGCTGTCTGCGGTTTTTGTGGTCATCACTTACATAAATGCCTTGTAGTTGTTGCCAATCTTTTGGATATGCACGCTGAACTTGGCATCGATGTAGGGCTCAATGGTGCAATAACAATGCGTATCATTACCAGCGCCGCTAACAAGTCCGGCGGCATCTTGCAAAGCGCTCTGATTCTCCAATCGAGCAGTGGCCACACCACCATGGCAATGTCCAGCCTTCAGTACGCTGGGGAACTTGGTGAATTGGAACTGTCGGACAAATGGAATAAAAGAAAGCGAAAATAGCATTTATTCAGTAAAGTTGTGATTGGAAGTCTGTTTGGCATTATAATAAAGAACCTATACCTAGGTCATATAGACATTTATGTATACATATATGTATATACATATAAAGTACATAAATTGTAAATTCATTTAGCATTTTGTTTTCTTTCTGCGGAAATTTCAAAGTGCACGTAGAAATATTTATTAATCCAATTGGCCAAAAGCCAAATTAATCTTTCTTGATATTTCGGTCTTGTTGTTTTTCCCCCTTTTTTTTTTTTTGCATGACTTCCGTTTGTAAATTTGACCATGGAAATGGGCTTTTGTTGTTGCTAGTTGATTGTGATTTGCAAAATTTCCATGAATTCATTTTCAAACATTGCCATTAGTCAAATATTTTATTAATAGAATCAATTATATAATTTGGCTTAGTAAAACTCTATTATACTTAGAGTGGATCAAAGAAAATGCGTATTTTCACAAGGAAAACTTAGTCATTTCAGATATTTCTATTATTTGTTTTGTTGATTAATTTTACTACTTATCAGGAACTATAGTTGTATTAAATTGTATATATCAATTGCCAAAGTTTTTTTCAAGGAAAATGATACATTAAATGGTTTTCTTAACTAATTTATTATATATGCTAACATGTATCATCAATTTAATTACTATAAAAAGTCGAATTGTTGGAACAAAATAACGATGTATTTTATATTTTATATTTTAAATTATGTTTTTACTAGTTTTTGAACAATCACATATGTACATATGTATATTCTTTTTAATGTCAGCCAAGTTTTCATATCTTAACTTATCAGTTGACACCTAAAATTCAGAAGTAAATACATACATACATAGATATGTATATCAAGAATAGATATGTATGATATTGCTTAAACATATATTCCCATTCCATTGGAATATCCCAATAGATGAGTCAAACATTATTATTCGATTGAAAAATGGTTTGAAATAATTATTTATACATAATTGAATGATCTAATGAACTGTCAGCCGAATTGAAAGATTATGAATCCTTAAAAATTAAATATTCAAATTATTATTATGATTTATGCAGAGTGATTCAAAAAGTGACTTTTTTGATTCGAAAGTAAAACCAAATTTCATACAGTTGAAAGTACAAATGAAGGATTATTCATTGAGTATAAATAAATCAACAGTCGATTATCATTATTAAAAAAGTACAAATAAATGTTTGTTTTGTGCATATGAGATAAATCATATTATTTCGAGCATGTGGGCATAAATATTTAAGAAAATATCAACAAACCATAACAAATGATGACGCAGACAGAAAAATTGTCGCAACGAATGGCGTTGACAATGGAACGAGGCGAGAAAAGAATACTCAATGAATATCAATACTAAAGATGAAGATGATGATGATGACGATGGGCAGAGTGTAGGCTTGATATGTGTGTAAGGGGGGATGTGGGGGATCGTCACGCCACCCCCACATAGCTGAAATTCTTGAGAACTCGAGTGGCCCTGTCTAACTATGTAGATATATATGTACATATATACGTGTATATAGACGGGTCTCTCCTCGTGTTTATCTCGGCAAACTCTTAAAATATGCATTGTGACGCATACGTATCGGGTTAAGAATAGTGAGTGAACGATATGTACTATGCACATATGTCTGGGCAGATTCTGACCACGTGTTGTAGGTGTTGCATGAAGCATGACCACTGGCACGTGTACATCTGTGTGTGTGTGTATGGTTGCTTGTTTGCCACATGGATGTAACTAAGTAAGTAAATTATTAGTTGATTTGTGGCCTGACAGATGCGCTATATTGTTGCATCTGCTGTGGCGCCAAACATGCTTCCTATGGCCCGAGTACATGCGATTAATAAAGCTGCCAAGGTAAAATAATGCACAACCGCTTTTCTTCCCCTCTCTCTCTCTCCCTCTGTCTCTTGCTCCATATCTCTTTCTCCCTTTCTCTCATTTACAATGAATTTATTATGCTTTTGATCGTCCCGTCAGGCAGAGACAGCAGCAGCAGCAGAAGCAGAGGTAGTTATGCGGGTGCGCAACTCGCAACATTTCACTCAACTGAAAGAAAACGCTCAGCAAACAATTGAGCGATCTTTTCCTTTTTCTCTCTCCCTCTCAACAGAAACTTGAGTGGAATTGATCGTAAGAAAACACATGAATCGGTTGAGTTAACGTTTCAGTGCAGAACCGCAAGCTCAACGAAGTAGAACACGCCAGCTTATACAGAGACTGTGTGATACGCGCGGCAATACGACGCGGCAGAAGACCAGCAAAACAAAAAATTGATTTAAATAGTGTGTGAAAAATTATTATTTCAAATTATTTTCATATTCAATGAAGTTGCAATAACATAAGAGATTGGATCACAGTGATTTTAAATTTTTGTAAAAACAGTTTCCAATTGTGTGCAAGAAGAAAAGTGTTCGGAGTCCTTATATCAAACGAAAAAACAAGTGTCAGACATAAAGGTTACTAACTAATTTTATTTTTAAGCATTTTGATATTTTATGTCGCACTTAAAGAATGCGAAACACGCGACAGTATCATCGGTGGCATCGGGGCACCATCGGTTGACACACCGACACAGTTTTCCACGATGCTGCATTTCTTTTCATACCCTGCATACGCACTTGGTAGAATGAGTATATTGCGATCTATAAACTGCATCTTTGAGACAGGAGAAAATTAAGTTTCTTATATTTTTCATTTTTTAGTCTTTAAAGAATAAAGTCCGAATCCTTGGGAATATAATAGTCGTATTTCCTAAATGTTTTTAATAAAAGGTGCATTAATTTCAAGTGGGCATAAGTAAAAAATTATAAACTTCATTTGACTTGAACATTCTACTGGTTATAGGGTATCTTCGAGTCATCACAAGTGTCATATTATTTGAAATTTGTTTGAGTTTATTTATAATTTGTTTTGTATTTTTCTTTTGCTCTTCTGTCGTTCTTCTCTGTTTCCCATTTTCCGTTTTGCGTTGCTTCGCTTGGCCAGAGTCTATTTGTCTTTACAACATTTCGATTTGTCTTAATAGATTTTAATGTCGCCAATTTGTAAACAAACTGCAGCTATAAAAAAAATTATTATTAAATAACGTATATACACAAAGACATACATATGTATATGTATATTCATTTTTGCATTGTGCAATATCCCTTCCATGTAAATAACAAATAAATCTAATATATTCCATATAGAACTTGTCCGTATGTCAAGGTGTTTTACTGCCGGCCCCTTTTAGACGCATATTACGCATACGTCATGTGTGTTCAGTTTTAGTTTCAGCTTTGGCATTGGCTAGTTATAATGTCTATAATGTGTAAATAGAAAAAAAGCTCTAAAAATACCACAAAAATTTATACATAAAATGTTACAAACAAAAAAGAAGAAAAGAAGATAAATGTTCAAACGAATTTTTATAATTATCGTCACCTAATTGGAACACAGAAAAGACATAAATTTTCACATTTAACACTTGAATCGAAGGCAATATGCATTTCAAGAGCAAAACGTCGTATTTTCAATATTCAATATACATTATTAATTTATATATGCACTCTCGTTGGTATTATTTATGAATTTTTCCTTCATTTGACTTTTCTTTTCTGCTTCTGTTTCTGTTTGTGCTTCGACTTAGTCAGCACTTAAATGAATATCGTTTTCTTGGAAAATATATTATATAGATTTGCTTTTCCGGCCTATATCATAAGCCATTTTTATATTGTGAATATTTTTGAAAGAATTTTTAACGTTTGCTTTATATTTATTAAACACATATTGCACATGTGGCATGTAGCTACATTTGTTTTTTTTTATGTGTGTGTGTGTGTGTGTGTGTTGTAAAAAACACGTTAACCGCAACAGCTGTTTTTTTTTTTTTTTGTGCATTTCGGAGCAAAAAACAAAACGCGGTTAGTAGGGTATATTGGCATATCCCAGTCAGTTGTATATATGCATCTGTTAAATTTGACTTGGTGTTTTTTTATGAATGGTTTAATCTTTATAGTAAACATTTGTCATACTCAAATTTAAATAATGTAAAATGGATAAGATAATTTTTTTGAATTTTGGAGAAATTGATTATTTGGCAGATCCAACCAGATTGTTTTGGCTCCTTTTTTAAATTTAAACCATTTATAGTTTATTAAAAATGGTTGTTAAGTGCCTTAGCATTATTTTAATGTATGATACATTCTTTTGGTTTCAAGTTCAGTTAAGATAATACATTAATTGGCGTGGGAAAAATGAGCCTAGGGGTCCTTCAAAGTAAGCTAATCGCGACTACCTATTGTTTTTTATTCACTATATATGCCATAAATTACATTGTTTTGTTTGAAACGATTATCTAAAGCAACAACATCCTTCCCCACTTCGTATTTTTGTTTAATAATTTTCCCATAAATTATGTTAACCCAGAACATAGATAGATAAATGGCTTGCAAAAATTGTAATTATTTTTATTTTATCAGTTGGCTCTGTAAAATCCAATTAGAATTATTGCATTCGATTACCAAGTAGATAAATTGAAATGTCTGAAAGCTGATTAAAATTCCAATTCGCCGAATACGGCAGTAAAACATTTTCTTCGCACATCATTCATTATGGCCATTTTTGGCCAATGCTTTTAAGGCCCGAAAGTCTGAAAGTGTTTAAAGGCGCTTTTTACCTTATACAGAGAAAAGAGAGATAAATAAGTATACAAATATACGTATATATACATATATCTGTTTATGCTTGTACACTTGCCTGACTTTTGGCATGCTGACAACAGACACGGACACACAGACACACCCACCATAACCACAAGCGATTTTTGGGGATTATCCCCCTTGGACAATTGTGTGGGCTGCTGCTGTTGTCATTAATAATTTTCGTTCTTCGTTGTATAACTTTGCAATTAAATATTATTGTACAATTAAAAACGATATGGAAAAGACAGCTTAACAAAGAAGAGAGAAACGTCTCCACCATATGCCCAATCCACATTTATAACACCCATTCATTGATGATGATTCTTTCATTCTGGTATCTCGGTGCTTTTTGGGGATGTCATTGTAGGGCCAACTTCCTTCTCTCTTTCTGTCTGGCATTTTGTCAATTTGTTTGATTGCATGTCAGTTTATCAGTTTATTGAACAAAATCTGTCACAAGATCTACCCAATTGGGCGTTATTAAAATTCCAAAAATCCCAAAAACGATACGCACATATGAACATATCCATACATATGTATCCATATATATTCTATATTGATTTTTTTCAGCAAATTTTCGGAAACTTAAAACTGAAATTTAAGACCGCATACCCAATGAGAACTTGCCCCAATCAAATATATTGCATGTACACACTGGACTCCATTGTTGTCTGTTTCTGTTAATAATACTCTATTTTCGTTGTTGTTATTGATGTTGTTGTTGTTGCTTTTATATGCATATAAAAGTAATATATGCCAACAGGCATTGAGCTTTGCTCATTAAAAATTTATGTTCTTATGACCCACAAATGCAATAAGAGTAAAGCCTCTGGCCCGATTGGTTGGCAGAAGCGAGAAGGGTGTAGAAGGGGTTTTTGGCATATCAACTTCTATGAAAGGAGAGTCCGTGAAAGGAGAGTTTCCCTCTTTGACCCTCCTCTCTTAATGCTTGTTAAATTTTATTTGCTTTGCTGGCGCGACACATTAGCATTTTTAATTGAGTTTTCGTTACGCATCCTGGCTAAAGCCTTGAGAGTACAAATTTGTTTGCATTATTTGCACAAGAGCAACAACAACAACAATGGCAACAAATTTCGAATTTCATTTCAATACGTGACGAATCTTGACATGAAAATTGTGGCACATTTTTATTATTATTTTTTTTTTTTTTTGCATTTTGTTTGTTCTTTCATCCACAAACATGAGAAAGCAAAAAGCCAAGAGCCATATTGATGAGTGACCAAATAAGAAAATACGTAAGACTTATTTTTGGCCAGTCAAAAGAATAACAAGAAAATGGTGTCGACTTTTATATACACTTTGCCATTATCCCCTCTTGACAAGGGCAAAGATAAAACAGAAAATAAGCAAGGACTGCTAATTTCTCTCTCTCTCTCTTCAATTTTAAGAAGATTTATATTTTTTGATTTAATTCAATTTTTATCCTTATAAACAATATCTAACTAACTTTCCCCATTGATACATTATTGAATTTCCCACTCACCCTATCAGACAAATCATTATTTATTTTAGCCAAATTCTTATTATACCCTATTCAGTTGACAAAGCTAAGCAGTAGCTTGAAATTACTATAACTAAATCGATATATCGTGACAGAATCATTTAAGCCATATCGTCAATAACTCGTAGTTTAATGCTCTCTTCTAAAAAGTTGGCAATTATTGAGTATTGATTATTTGTTTATCTAAGCGTTCTTCTTATGCAAACTGATAAAATAAACAAACATAAGAAGTTATTTAGTTTTTGAGTAATTAGATATGTGCCTAGAATCAATTTCTAAACATTAAGATTGAATTGTTTATTATTCTTAAATATTTCCTGTCCTAGTAAAAATATTTATTTAACTATATAATATACCCTTTTTTGGCATTACGTACAGGGTATAAAAGTCTTGCATATATGCAGAAAACCCATAAAAACAAATGTTCTACATTTCACATAGCTGCCACTGGGTGGCGCCACCTTTGCTAGAATCACGTCACACCTGAATTGAGCTGTCTAAAATGTCTGACAGAGAACAATTGTTTTGTATCTATTATTATTATTTTTTTTTTTTGCGGTTCTATAGATTAATGCAATTAGCAAATCAAATATTATTGGAGCTTCTTATCGGTTTAATTAGTTTTTTTTTTTATTAACCAAACAGGTGTCTGGTTGCATGTTTACTTTATATAGTTAGTTACCTTTGCACGTAATCACATATAACTTTATATATATACATAAGTGGTTGGAAATCGCAAAACATTTGCATGTCAAAGATCAACTTGGTCAAGAGATAGAAATACAAAAAACGCAGCGAGAGAGAGGGCAGCATTAATCAAAATATTCTCTATAGCCAATTGAGCGAGAGACTCATGAGATCCATTGATCATGCTGATTATGGTATTGCCCGATCGTGACTTTGAGATTTTCCTTTAATTTTCATCCATTGTGCCCAGCACCTAAGCTGGAAAAAGTAAAGACCAACCAAAGACCAAGCCATGGGCCATAGAAAGTTTTATTTTGTATTTTTCCATAAGTTGTTATGAAAATTGCCCAAAAGACAAGAAAAAATATTTTGAATTTATGGAAAATGGGAAATCAGACAAATGCAATCCCATGACCTCATTGCCGTTGCATTTCCAGTGAATACTGTTTGCTGAATTTAATTGAGAGAGATAAAAAAAAAGAAACAGATGATAAGCACTAGATTCTCTTTATTCTTACACCCATTTCGAGTGACATCATCTTCATATTGGATCATGTAACATCATGTGATACGAGAATGCCAAATGAGACTGACAAATCGAACGGCGTAGTAAATAAATGTTTAGAAAGTCAATCAGCAAATAACAAACAAATAAGCAAACGAATTGCGTATGAAGAGCAAAAGCGAAAAAGTAAATGACCGCCTACAAAAACTCACTTAATAAACAATTCTGTACCGCAAAAAAAAATTTATCCAGGGTAAAATTTGCCATACATTTGAAAAGAGATATCTTACTCTTGCTTGAATTATTTGCTTCTGGTTTTACCTGCCATGAACCGATTTGAAAAACAAAATATATAAATTATTCATACTCTTTCAGTAGACAGTCAAAATTTATGATTTTCTTAAGGGGACTGTTTGGTTTAAATACTTTTTGGGAGAATTTTTTGTGAGAAGCCATGAAAATAAAAAAAAATTATAACTTGCATAACTGTTTAAATAACATTTAAAGAAACTAAAAGATATCTAAAAGTCATTCATATAGAAAAAATTATAACCGGGCTGTATAGTCTAGTATAGCTAATTATACTTTTTTTTTTACATTTTTTGTTGTAATACATTCTTTTTAAGCAGCACAATATTTAAGATTGTAAATTGAAAAGCGCATGGCCGTTTGCCTTTAATTCAAAACCAAAATGAAATCACGTACATATAAAAAAAATTTTTATATTCCCATTCTCTCACAACCCCCGCATTGTGGTGGGTCATAAAACAGGCTGAGTGCTTCAACTTTTGTCAATATATTTGTGGACTTGGCCACATAATGCACACATTAGTAGCGTTTTATGGGCTCAATTAAGTGCTCATAAAACAATTCGTTCCCTCGAATCCATGAGAACTATCACATTGATGTTGCTACTGTATCTCAGTATTACTTTGACCTGATATTTATGCTAACTAAAAACAGCAGCAAGAATAACAAGAGCAACCAAAATCGCATTAATTATATGGTTTTTGCCACTTTTGGATTATGGCCAAAAGGAAAAACCTCACTGACCCCTGCCTAGCGGTTTAGTGGAGGCTGCTTGCGGCTGCCTAGCCTTAATCCTTTGTGCGGTCCTTTTTCACAGATTTCACCTCATTTCGCGTAATTTTTAACCTTTTGACACCTGAGCAAATCTCTGGCTGCTCTAAGCAACTGTGCCTGGGCAAGTGTTAATAATTGTGATTATTTCAATTTGCATAATTTGAATTTGTAATGCTTTTAGCATAAATTCAGCAGTTAACATAAACTCACAAAGTCAGCAGGCGTTGAGGCATATAAATTTAGGCCCACTTTGGTAGCAAACTCATGAATATATCATTCGCAAGGTCGAAAAACCAAGAACAGATATTTTCTTATGAAAATTAAACATTTTCATTGTTTGCTTTTCTCTGACAAAACATAAAGGAATTGGTCAAGAGAAAATGTCAAAGTGGTAAAGGTTTACCATGAATAAACTGAATTTTAATTTTTATTCTTACTTGACTCTTTAAATAAAATGTTGAAGCTTTTAATATTTTAATTTATAAGATTCCAAAATTAATGCACGAAGGTTAATTTAGCTGCGCACTTAGTGATTTTATTGCTAATGATTAAATGATAATTTGATGATGAATCAAAAGTTTTAGGATTCCGTTGAATTTCCATACATTTTCTACATATTTTTTCCAATTAAATATAATTGAATTAAAGTGATATATATTTTGCTTTAATATACATATAATAAACCTCCAATAAATAAAACCTTTATGCCAAGTTTTAAGTAAGTTTAAGACATTAATTAATATAAAGCAATAAAATGTGTAAATAGATCTATAAGTCAAATAAGCTAATCAAAAACATATATATTCAACATGTAAATTGAGAGTTTTTATTTGTTTATTTATTTTAAAAAATAATTTATAAGCTTTATAACTGCATGGGCTAGTTGTATGCAAATTAGATTGAAACATAATTCTACTATATAACTGTTATACTAGTATTGGTCTCATATACATAATTCTCTTAAAAAAACGGCAGCTCTTTAGCTCAACATTGTGCGGCTTTTGTTGCTTTTATTTTCACTTGGCTCTGTTTGTTAACATTTCTTTTGGGTTTTTCGTTAATTGGCCTGAGGGCAACAGTGGAAATCAATGCTAATTAAAGTCATGCTGATATTGGGCATCGACTTTACATATCTTTCGAAATGCTTTGGGGGCTAGTGGTTGGGTGTTGATGTTGGTGGCCCGCATAACTAAATGGCAGCGGCATGGAATTGTTCATTCCAGTGTCAAATGTCAACATCGATGATAATGACGATCATGATCATGATCATGACGATGGCAATGATGATGACGACACATTGCAACAGTAAACAAGTGTGACCAATTAGACGAGGCGTAAAATGACGTCAAAAAACTTGAACGGCAGCAGAATGTCATATAGCTTAGCTATAATATATATAACATTTAATTGACATATGTACAGGCTGTCAACAAACAAACAAACACACAGGCACAGGCATACGACCCTGTGCCACTGTCTCTCCACTACCGTTGACTCCAACTCTGTATCACTTTGCTGACACGCCGCATGCCGCCTGCCGTGGCAACTTTAAAATATGTTTCGACTGTGTGATATATAACCAAGCTAATTGTGTGTATATATGTGTGTGTGTGTGTGTGTGCGTGAGAGCTGCCGTGAAGTAAAAGAGGGGAAAAACAAAACTAAACTAAAAACAAAATCGTGCGAATTTTTAACGCCTCTAAAAATGTTTTTCTTGTTTTTCTATTGGGCCTTTCGAAAAGTGATTTAGCTGCTGCTAAATGCTGTTGACGTTTTCCCATTCTATGTGTGTGCCACTTTTTTTTGTTTTTTGTTTTTTGTTGTTGTTGTCTGTTGTCCCTTGTCTTGTCTGCCTGTTTGTTAAACAAATCCGCGCCGCCGCCGTTAATTGCCAGGCGAAGTGTCATATATAGTAAAAGGTAGGGGAAAACACAACAGAGAGAAAAGCGAAACTTTCCTTATGAACCAAAGTGCTTGAAAGCATTACGACACACACAAACACACACACACACACACTTCCTACCCCCACCACTTGGCTTTACGCTTAGAACGAATCTTTTCCATCAACCATCTTGCTGGTGTCTTATTTATTTATTTCTTTTTCTGCTCCAGTTTATCCCCCATTAGTCAGAGCAGCGTCGTCTGGTTGTCTGGCCGCCACTTGGACTGCCACTTAATAAATAGTTTGATGCATTATATTTGCTTGCATTCAATCAATAAGGCAATCGACAGAATGACCCCCTTTACATCACCACCCGCCACCACCTCACCAGCTCCCCTCAAAAATCACACGCATATGCCCCAGTAGCGTCTTCTCGTTGCGTGTGTGTGTGTGCGTTGTTTTTCTAGTGGCTTTTCCGCAAAATGCTTTTAATTCAATTTTATTTCAATTTAATTGCCACATTGCCGAGAGCTGCCGGGTTGTGTGCATAGATAGATACGACGCTTACTTTGCCCTGGCATGCATATGGGGTCTATATATTTGTACATACATATATATACATATATGCTTGATGATTGGTAGTGGTGCTGCTGGACTGACTATCTCTGTCGATCGTACAAAATCGACTTTGACTTCGAGCTGGAAATGCACTCTTTTCTATTTCTCACTCACTCACTCACCCACTGTCTCTGTTTCACGTTATTATACAATATTTTTGCAGCCGCTTTTATTGTAATGGATTTCGATTTGTGCTTCAAGTTTTCTATAAATTTCAAATTGAAATGCCATAGGCAATTGAACTACTTTTCCTTATACGATTTGTGGCTTCTAAATTGTCTGTTGAATCGGATAATAAAATAATATTATCGAAAGAAACAAAAAACACACACACAACCAAAACCGAAAAAAAAACAATACATTTGTCACAAAATAAACTAAGCATAAGTCAGCCCCATCGGCATTATACCAAAGAAGAACTGTTTATGAGATTTACAGAATGACAGAGAGCAAAAAAAATGAGAAAGGGAGCTGAGGTGGGAACCAAAGATGAGCATGCTTACACTGACAGACAGTGAGATTAATTGCTGTTACACTCGGCATATGTGTAATATATTAAATGCATAATTGAGCAATGTGTATATTGATGGCTTGATTGATGTCGCTGAGCCTCGGTCGGCCTGGCCTCAGCAGATAAGCTAAATGACATAAGTAAGACAGACTTAATTAAACTCTCTGTATGACCTTCTTCTGCTGCTGCCGCTTCTGCTATTGCTGCTGCTGGATTGATAGTAAATCATCATCTTATTAATGGCAAGCATTTCAGTTTTATACCCCTGCAGCTTAAATTACAATTTTATCATGACTTGTACAAAGTACTGAAGATGGTCTTTAGTATATACATATTAAAGTACACAGTTTTGCAAAGTGGTAGAAGTTTAAAATATCTGAAATATTAACAATTAGGAACAAACGTGCTAAATTGTATTATAATTGCCCTTTTTCGAGGTTGCTGAGCTTTATTTTTATTCATTGAACAATGAATGTCTTTCGATATTAACACATAAAATTGTGGTTTCATATAATATCAAGGATATTTTGTCCATTGCTTCATTTCGTTTATATAAAAATATATTTCCTTTTCATTTGCAGCCTCGCACAGCAACCAGTCAAGGCGACAACCATAAAGATAATCCATTCTGCATCCTGCCATGGGTTTCGCAAAATATTTAAGTTTATTGACGCTTAGCCTGGTGGCCATCCTAGCATTTTATGGTCAACCAGCAGATGCCTGCTCCTGCATGCCCTCGCATCCACAGACGCATTTCTGTACAGCTGATTTCGGTAAGTGGAATGGAGGAAGTAGTTTGTTCGTCGGAGAATTCAATAAATAAATGCCAGCATTTTTTTAATAGTTGTTCAGCTGCGTGTACGACGCAAATCGGATTTCATTGAGCGAGGTAAAACCACCTATAAGGTGCAAATAAGGCGCACCTACAAGGTGAGTATTGTTGAAAAAGGATTCCCGCAAGTATGTGGCTAACTGTTTGGCTCAACTTTCTTTTGAAGGCCACACCCGAAGCTCTACGTATGCTGCGCGATGGTCGACTTATGACCTCCAGTATGGATGGCATGTGTGGCATGAGACTCGACATTGGCAAAGTCTATATCATAACTGGACGTACACCCATGCTGAGTGCCTGCAGCTACTATAAGGAATATACCAAAATGACTGTGACTGAGCGCCATGGTTTTAGTGGAGGTTATGGCAAAAGCTGTAATTGCACGGTGAGAATTGACCTAACTTCCTCTGATAACCTGATTTATCATATTAATATATATATATTTTCTTGTAGGTATATCCCTGCTTTGGTAATCAGTGTTTGCGACGTCATGAATTTGTCGATGGCTGTAAATGGTCACCATTTGGCAAATGTGAGAGAGATTTCAGCACCTGCACACCCAGAATTGTACACACACCCACTGGCAATATCACACACTGCCGCTGGCGACGTACACAAGCGTATAAAAAGTGTCTCATCAATCCGTAAAATGCAACTGTAAATGGTTGCATTTTGTCGCTCTTGTTATGCCACTGTTTTTCTTCCCCTCTGAGGTTTTATATCTTCTTCTATTTTCATCTGTCCTAGAGCTTTAATATATACGTTATGCCTAAATGTGTTATTTATTAATTCAATGCTTTTTTTCAAAGTGTAACCGTAATTTGTCGCCATGTAGCTACTTAATTAGTATCTTAGTTTTAAATTTACATTATATAAGTTAATGCTTGTATGCATAAACTCACCAAATCGCGTGGATTGGGAAAGAATGTTTGTTCGATCAGAGGGAAGCCATCGCGTCCCAAACGACGCTGCAATTGAAGCAAATGCGAAAATACCCAGGGTTTATCCTAGAAAGAGATTGAAACAAAATATTTAACATATCTGTTCATAATACGCAATTTCGTCGTACCTACCTGGAATTGGTAAATCGAATGCAACGAATTTATGCTCGGCACTCCTCCATATTTCAATCCCAATATGGTCGAACGGAAATCGCTGGAACCATCACGTGGCGGTTGGCGTATCAATACGAAATCCGGGCGAAAAGAACGTGCAACCTGAATGTATTTAAAAGCAAACACAATATATATATATATATTTTTTTTTGGTGTGATATTCCAAAAATAAGAACAAATCAAATTTATAGCAAGTAGTGTGTAGCAACAATATTTCGTAAATTTACGTTGACAAATAAATTCAACAAGTTGTTGTTTGCATTACGTTTAAATGTTTCATTTTAAAAAAGAATCCACTTGGACCAATAAATGAGGCCTAAATGTCCTAAACAAACTGTGTCTTAAATTACATTGGCAAGATTCCATGCAAACTATTAAAACTTTAAAATCATTTGAAGCTTTCGGAAAAACACCAAACAGAGTGAATTTAAATTTCAAATTGATAAACTTTTCTGTTTTATTAATTAACTCTCAAAGTGTAGCATACTTTTTGGCGGTGCCAATGTAAAATGTAAAATTCATGTAAAATTCAGCGCATTTGTGGGACATTTTTCATTCCGTAAATACTATAAATTAAAAATGAAATACTAAATTAGAGACTATGTTTAGTAGTTGGGATAAAATGTGTTGACAACAATTTAATATCAGTGGAATAGCAATAAATGTTGAAATGGAAAAACTATTTACATTTTACAATCATCCATTTGTCTTTCGTTTATTATCAGTTTATTTATGTAGCTATTTGTCTTCAATTCTATTAGAAAGTATGATTTAATAAACAAACTAAGTATTTGTAAAAAGTTTTCTTGAAAAAGATAGTTTAAGGAGTGTTTACTTTATTTCCATTTAAGTGAAAGACAGAAAATTGTTAAATACACTTGCTTGAATTGCGGTTCTTTATATCTTTGAACTGTCCCTTTGCTGTACTTATCACTTTTTCTTTTTGTATGGCTCTAATGAGCTGGCGTGTACTTGCCTCCGCAGTGCAACATTTCATTCTTGAGCTACAAGTGTTTTCTATTGTCCAGTACAGCAATTTGCAAGCGTCATAAAAATCAACAAAATGGCTCAAAATAAACAGAGGCATAAACTATACAAACTTATGTATGTATGTATGTCTGTATGTATCTGTATATAAATACAAGTAAAATTTTTCCCTTTGCCTAGTAATCCTGCCAAAGGCTACTTGGGAGAAGAGCTAAATATAACTCAGACAGACATTCCACCACCCGTTGTCATTTTCCTTAATTAAGGCCAAGGGAGGCCGAGGTACTTACACGAGTGCCGCTGCGATAGGCGGCCATGGTAACAACTGGTCCCGTATCAGCACTGGAGACCACCGTAATGTCCTGTAAAATCATATAATAGTGATTTTAGTCATTAAATCAGAGCCTAGCTTACCCTAAACTCCGCCTGCTCCACGCGTATATCAAAATCACCATGCAAACGCCGGCCACGGAAGTATTTGGACCAATCCGTATTCTGATCATCCAGGACAAGAAGAGTAAAGTACTTGTCCTTGTTGAAAGTGGGCGCACGCTGAGTGGCACTCTGGACTGCAGCTCCTGTGACACAGAAATTATGACACAACAAATGTGAAAAGACGATTAAATGACTTGAGCGATGGGAAATCTGATCATACCCAATATGGAAGCACCCTGGTCACGTGCTGCTCCCGTTAAACTTTGCACACGTTGCAAGAGACTCTCACGTGACTTAGCCGGACTGGTGGGAGCACTAACCCCCCGTGGTGGAGCCGGTGCTGCAGCAGTTGGCGCCTTTCCAGCACCGAAACTTAATGCCAATTCAGGAGCGGCGCCAGATGGTTGCGGTGGCAATGCCTGCTGGCCCGGTGCCGGCGGTGGCGGCATATTAGGTGGGCCACCGCTGACATGGGGCTTGGTCGGCTGATCCTGTATAGGACGAGCCGCCGGCGGCAAGCTATTGGGATCGACATCATCGACCTCGGAAGATAAGTCTCCCGAGCTGAATCTGAGCATCGTTCGTGGATTTTATGTGTTAGTGGTTCGATCATGTGTGATTCGAGGTGATTCAATTGGTGGACAAGTGGACAAAGAAAGGGTGCAGCGCAGTGATAAAAAGAGAAAGGGGGCAACAAGAACACAATTTTCCGAGGGGATTCGTTGGAAGAAACAGTTCGAGTTACACAAAGATTAGAGAAAGAGAGAGAGAGAAGGAGAAATAGACAAACATATGAAATTTCAAATTAGTTTCGTTTGCTCGCAGCCCTGCCCAACTCATCAACTCGTTTCTTATTAAATGAGTTTGTGTTGGGCAATGGCATTTCCTTTTTAAGGTCTTTACCTTCTCTTCAGGAAATTAACATTGGAAGTGAAGCTGGACTTAAACGATGAGAAATTCAGGGTGCTGCTTTTTGGTTCCTGAACGAAATACAAAGTAGAGTTGAGATTTGGTAAATCTTAAACTGTAGATTATTAAAGTGCTTTGCAAATTTCTGTTTTCTTGAATTTATTTTTGGGCATTCAGGTGACGAATTCTTATTGCTTATACATAAATAGTGCATAGACATTGAAAGGCATGGCATATACTTATATATATATATACATGTACATATATTTAAAGCAATGCACAAAACAAAAATGAAACTGAAAAACTTTACACATAAAATTAAATACTTCGTCCTGCCGCTTAAACTGGAAACTTTCCCGCTTTTACTTTGTTTTCAAACAAAAGTAAACTGAAACTTTTATTCACTATATTCGTATTGTTCCACTTCGAATGTGAATTTTCACAGTGAAAGATGATAAAAATCGTAAACTACCCAGCTAATTAATTGCTAGGTACGAAGAACTGTAGTAACTTATTTCAAATTTCATATGTCGCAGCGATTAGTATACAATTATTTATATCAATACCATATTGTTTGGACTTACAAAAGAATTGTTCAAGAATATGAATTCAAATGCAAACAGTTTTGTGAATATGAATGTGAAATAGTTAGACAGAGATAGAGGGAGAGCGATATGAAAGAGACTAAAGTGAAAATAAAAATCCTTTTAAAATACATTTAAATTAATTTTAAGTACAATGTGCAAAATGAAATATAAAAAGTAACTGCTTCTGTGTATAAAAAGTAAATGTATTAACATTGTCCTGCATCCTGTGTAAAAAGCTCAACAGGTAACCAAAACGAATGGAAATTTAAAGCCACTGAGACTCTCTAACAAAGTTTTTATATTCTCTCTAATTGGTTTTGTTTTTTTATCGAATGGCAGGTGCTTTTAGAAGCGGAAGTTAATTGTTGACCCCACTTGGCTTATATTAATTTAATGTTAACTGCAATTTCTTTATTGAATATTTTAAAGGAGTTTTACCCTATGCTGCCAGAGACTTACGGATTTTAAGCATCGTATCAGATATTTTTCCATAATTTTTTATGTTACTCTTTTATTAAGCTCAGGTGAACTCAGATACAAGTGCTTTCTCCTGTCTTCTCAAAATATTATTGTGAATTATCAATTTTCTTCATTTTCTTAATTATAAAATGTATAGACTCTATTAAGCCAAACCATTGGATATCTTTCAAAGTGATTAACTTTAATACGGCTTTTAGTTAAACTATAAAACTAACTACTAAATATGACTTTAACTAACTTTCTTTCTGTTATACCGAAGATTCCATTCTTGAGGCCAAGTTCACTTCTCAGTTCAATATACCCATTTATATAAAGGTCTGCTAAAGCTTTTACACAGGCCCAAAGACTTTGTGTCGACATTGAGGCACTTCTGATAAAAAGGCAATTGTATTAATGTTTAAGCCTGCCTGCGGTAAGGGCAATGGATGGATTTGTGTAATGGGGTGGGTTGGGTTGGTGTGGGGTTCGGCTTGTCAACACAATGTCAAACACTTGTAGCCATAATTTTGCGTCTTGTTATGGTTGCCACTTGAAACTTTTTAAGCCAACATGTACAAGTAATAAAATGAAGAGAACGAAAAATGCCTGCAAGCTATTTAGAGACTTAAAAAGCAAACAAACTATAAAAATAAAGAGAAAGGCATATTGGTGATGTAAATCATATACATATATATATTTATATGTATACTCAAGCAAGGCATATTTGTGCTGAAATATTTTATATTGGATTATAGATAGATTGGTCGTCCTTGGAACAGTCTTACCGGTGGCGGGGCGCAGATTCGCCCACACCCAGCAGTTGCAATGGCGCTAATATTGACAGTGAACGACTATTAAGAGTCGTACAGTGGGGCCTCTACACCGTCCTTTGTGTTCTTAATGAATGGGTAAGTTCAACTCTGAAATAAAAGGAAAAAATGAGAAGAGGGCGAAAAAACTTTATTGAAACTCTTCAAAACAAAATTCATTTGCTCATCTGCTTTTTTTTGCAGGCAAATTGCCAAGAAGAAAAATGAAAAGTTTTTAGTCGTACAAAAAAAAAAACAGCAGAAAAAACAAGAGAGATGAGAAGAGCTAGCAACAAAACAAACAGAGAGAACTGGAAAACTACTACATATCAGGGCTGTCCAACTGAATGAAGTGACAGACTTTGCCGCCTGACAGACCCTTTGGTTATATTTGTTTGGTTCATTGCACTGCACTGTGGCCGCTAACTGGGACAAAAAAATGTTGCGTCGAACGGAAGGCAACTTCCTGCGTATAAATGATAAGCAACAACAATACTTCTATATTTTTGTGGTTAATCAACTGGATGATGCAATTTCAAATAACAGAAAACTCTGAAATATGTTTGGCACACTTTGAAATATTTCAAAGCATTTAATATAGCCTATTTACGTGCGCTTTGCGTGCTCAAAAACTTTGCAAATTAAATTGTCACGAAAAATAAAGTTCTCCTTGGAAAGCAATGGCAAATTTCTCATACCACCATAGCCAAAAAGCTACCTAAATAATTTAAATCAAGGATAATTGATATTAAAACATTTCACATATTAATTAAAGCTAAATCTTGTATAAAATTCAATACAAAAAAATACACTGGTTTATTGATTGAACTTAAAAATATTTACACATTAAGCATCTGTTTCAATGACCAATTTAGTTATGTCTAATTTACATCAAACTTTAAAGTAAATTTTGTACTTTTCTTATGGTTGAATCTTGTTTGCACAATTTGCATTCCATATTAGTTATGTGCATAAATTTATACAATTCTTTTTGGCAAACGTAAGTCCAATATAATGCATACATTCGTGACGAGGAAGAAGGCTTTCTCAGAAACTGTATAATGGATATGAAAATTACGTATACGTTACGTTAGTCAATTGGCGTCAAAGTGTCTGGCGAATCATATACTTTGTGTGCCACTTTGTCACTTAAGCGTGGGAGAGAGCATAAGAATATATATAGTTGTATATACTACATAGCCTCTAGCTGAAGCTGTATATGTAAATGTTGCACTTGCCACTAACATCAGAGCAATGCGACTGGGAATTGTGTACCGCTTACATTGTGACATTTGGCATTTGAGAGGGTAAGAGGTTTCTCTCTCCCCCGCTCACTCTCTGTTTCTCTCTCTTTTGAGTTCTGGCCGTATATTAAAATGCCAAAGTTTAACGTTGACATAGCCAAAAAGAAAACCAGGCAACGAAAATGAAATCAACCACATACCCAAAAAAAAAAAAAAAAAAAAAACAATTTACCTCACAAAATTGATGGGCTCAGGTTATTTGGGTAACTTTTATTACTTCGAAAGATGTATCTTCTGATTACCTTTTTGGTTGCTATACGCCCCCATTCATTATATCTATTTTGAATAACATTTCTTATTTCTTTTATATTTTACTGTAGCTCATAGTTGATAAATCAATTTCTGTAAGCCCGTAGAAATTTGTGCACATACTCAACTTAATTGGATGGTTCTCTACATTTTTTTGGTTTCCACAACAAAAAAAAAGTGTATTTTCATGACATGGATGAGTTGTGAAGGAAACTGATTTAAGGACCAAAAGTCCAGACAAACACAGCCACAAAAAACACACAGACACACATACAAATGCAAAGTGCCTCCACTCAACTGTCTGTGTGTGCGAGTGTGTGAAAACTTTTTGAATTAATAATCACAGCTAACGTGTTGAGGGTCTCGGTCTCTGGCTGTTTGCCCAGCCAATTTCTTTTTGGTAAGCCCATCCGAAAATCTGTGCTTTAAAACTTTTTCATACAGTTTAACCTTTTTGTTTCTTGTCCTGATGACCAAAATGTTTGTGGTGAAATATTGCTACTTTAGAACTGAATTACTTGTATAAAATGTTTCTACTTCCAAACAAAATTTTTAAAGATTTTAGCAAGTTTTGAACACAGCTGAAATAATAACCAGAAATTTTATAGACTCTGTTAAAAGATTTAAGACAAAAGAGTATAAAATTTTATGTGTTATGGGAAAGAAAGCAATTGCTCCCTTGCTATTACCATGATTTCCTTTAGCCATAAACTTTCTTCATGCTGGTAAAACATTAAAGTATAGTATTTTTTTTTTTTGTCATGGACTTTATGTCAACTGAAGTTACATAAAGCCTGATAAAAGTCTCATTGGATTTTCTCTTTTGGGGTTTTTTTCGCTTGTTTGCTGCTTTTCCTTTTCCTAACCCAGTTTCGGTCTGTATTTCCTTAATGCCTTCTCAATGGTAATTAAAGTGAAAACCCTAGCTCCTGCCGTTTATTAGGAGACACGCAAAATGGTGACAGCGTTTTCTTTTTTTTTTTTTTTTTTTGGGGTCAAAGACTTGCGCAGGCTAAATACAACAAATCAGTTTTGTTGTTCCACATATCACGTGTGTGCAAGCAAAGTGAAAACAATTAACTAAACACATGCATGTGCCCATATTTATGTATTCCCCTGGCATGTGTTATATGTTTTCCAATTTAAAGTTATCCTCCATTCCGCCCAATTTAGCAATTAATAAGCCATATCCATTTTGACATAGAAACGTAGATACTTACCGCTTCTGGGATTCTGGGTTTGTGGGTTAGCAAATGTTGGAGCGCTTTAATCGCTTAGCCAAGTTGGGTCGTTTAAGCGCTTTTTGTTTTACGTGTAATTCAATAAAGACTCGTCGGGTTTTGGCTTGTTGTTACAGCGGCGTCTGTCTACGCTTATCACGTACACACACACATATACACTAGCTCTAACCGAATCACACACACACACACACGCACACACAGTAACAGGCACAGACACAGAAATAGCTATACTAACTGATACAGAAATTTTTAGCCGTGTTTCGATTTTTCCTTTGCCCTTCCTTCACTCTCTTTCTCTCTCTCTCTCTGTGTCACTCGATGTTAGTAACAAAATGACTTTGATTTGCACCTTGTTTGGAATAAACTTGAAAGGCTTCAAAATGTCTGAATAAATTCACTTTTTCAAACATAAACAGAAAATTTAATGAAATTTTTCTATGATTTTTGCTAGAATTTGCTAACTTAAATTTGTTTCGAACACGGAAAACGTTTTTGGCTAAACAACTATCAACGACGGTGATGAAATTTTCACTGAGCGCCGAGTCAAATTGTTATATATGAATTTCCCAATCAAAAAGGAATTGTACAGAAATGTAAAGACACGAGAGAGCACAGACACGAGGCGAGAGAAAGCAAGAGAGAATTGGGAACATTTAATGTAATTATTAAAAATGAAAAAGTTTTCCTGAGACATATAAAAAATGATAATTTAGCTTATCCTATACTAAATAGAATAACAAAAATGTTAATTATCTTTTCTATTTAATGAAATGAATGAAAATAAATTTAAAATTTTCCGTTACTTTTTTTACCATAACCAACACTGGCTACTCTCTGGACAGTTAAAGTAACCCCATGAAATTCAGAATAAACAGCGCAGGCGCCTCTGAGCGTATCGATTCAATGAAGTCAACGTTACGTTACAACTACCCCTAACCGACCACCATTTGTCCCCCTCTACCGAGATTGCTTTATTTTTATCACAAAACAGCAAAAAAAAAAAACAACTAAGCCAAGATGGGGCAAGGAAGCTTGTTGCTTTTTCGAGCGCCAAAGCTCAAAATTTGAAATTGTTTTTTCAGCACTCTGGCATCCTCATTCAACATACAAAAGCAAACGAACGAAACGAAAAGCACATAACAAAACAAACTAAAGATGTGTCCAAAACGAGCTACGTAATAAAAAAACAACAACAAAAAATCCAGCAAAAGAGCGTCGAACAAACTCCGCTTAAGCCTCTCAGTACCAACATAACGCTCGAGTCGTAAAGTCGTTGCAAACGTGTCAAGCGGAAAGTTTGAGTTCCCCTTCAAAATTTCGCGTTTTAGTTGAGTTAATTCGAATCATTTGTGTTTAGTGCAGGTAGATGAATATTTCACTTAAATAAATTAAAAGAAACGTAATAAGTTTTAACGAAGAAACATAAATTAAAAAACCACAAAATAAACTCAATACTACTTGTTGCATAAAAACTTGTTTTGTTTACGTGCTCAATTGAAATTACTTAAAGAGAAACGGTATTAAATCGAAAGACTATAAAAGTGATTTGCAAAGCAAGAAAAAACTAACCAAATATATTGTAAAATTTAATAATATTTACTAGAACTATAGCAAATTTTATGTAGTCAAAACAGTTTAGTTTTAATTTTCCTAAATCGTTTGGAATTTTATCAAAACAATAAGCAAGCTTAACATGTTAAACAAAAACTCTCTTAGCCAAATCTGGTCATTTCTCTTAGTTTTGATTTACTCTCCCTCTGTCTGTGTGGCTTAACTCTCTTCTCTCTGGCTTAACTATTGCACATTGATGTGGGGATTGCATAAAATTAACAAATATAAAAAGAGTAAAGAATTAGAGGTATTCATCTGGTATACATGTGTGAATAGGTGTGAATCTATTTCCGTCTGCGTTTGCTAATGACAATATAAAACTCGACACAATTTGAGTTTTAGCAATGAAATTTCTAGCAAATTTTATAGCTTAGGAATGTACGTACATATTTCATATTCAGTACATTTTTTTCCATTCCCAGACCAGCAAATGTCACACTCAATAATTATTGTCACATTTTGAATGCTTCATGACGTAAGCCAAAGTCAAATATTTATCTCAAAAGGAAAAAAAACTTGTTTTTTATACGAAAAACAACATTTTTGCGAAACCTTTTTCCAAGTAAAACAAAACAAAACCGGGCAGATATAGACGAAACGAAGTTTATATACACTTGTTAACACGCAATTTAAAATATCATTAAAAAAAAGTAATTGAATTGAAACTAATGCGTAATTCTAATTTTAGTTGGAATATCTCAAGAAACTGAAACTTCTTAACGTTATAAGAACTAACTTAACTAAACATTAGCTCAGTTCATCTATCTGTCTTAGATCAGCAAACATTTATTTAGCCAGTCATTCGGCTATTATTGTATTAGAAACAAATGGACCCCTTGTAAGGGTAACACAATTAGTAAACTTTATAAGTTTTTTTTTTCTTTGAATTTTTATTTTTTTTATAAAAAGTTAGCTGTCTAAGATCAATCAGGTCGGGGTCGCTTCTCTTTTCTTCTTTTGATGAAAACGAAATTGAGTACGTGAGACAGGAGAAGAAAAAAAAAGACATTCGGAGATCACACGATAGATAAGAAAGCGAAGCATATTAAAAGATTAGAAATTAATGCGGTGTTGCACTTGTGTCACGTTTGTGTACTTAAAAAATAGGGAAAATTTCTTAGAAAGTTATGATTAGAAAACCACACAGAAAAAAGGGAAGAGGCCTGTCGGTAGATCTAGCAAAGATAATAAGCAACCGCAGTGAGAGAAATGGTCGAACGATATATAGAAGCTAAGCTTCCATTGTTCTGTCTAAATTGACTCATGCTCATCATTTGAATGACTAACTGCAGCCGGGTATCGGATGACTACGTGAGCCATATAAAATTTGCTATAGGAATGTGCTAACAATTGGGTGATAAATTCAACAATTATTTGCAGTTTGCAGCTAAAAAGGATCAGTGACGTAAAACAAAAGACATAGGCAACAAACTTTTACGGTTTGCCACATAAACTTACACAATAAAAACCAAAAAATCATGTTACCACAAAGGAGAATACAACAACAAACAGAACAGTGGCTGCTGTTGCTGTTTACCTCGCTGCTGCTGCTGGTCACACAACAGGTAAGCCCAAACAAAATAATTAGACCAGTTTCTGGACATTTCACTTTTCATTTGCATATAATAATAGTTAGACCAAATGTTCTTGCCTTGTGGCCCGAAAGCCATAAAAACATGGTTAACTGCGGGCAGTCTCATTGCCTATATCACTCCCACTATCTTTCGGACTCTCTGTCTGTATGTTTCTTTCTATATCAATTTTTTTTGTTTGTCTGTGTGCCTGTCATTTTCATGGTAAATAAAAAGTAAGATTTTCCATGGCAATTTTCCACCATTTCACCGGCCAAGACAAATTAATGAACTAAACCAAGTCGAGCCAAACCGAAACCGATAGAGAGTCAGCAGCAGCTGGGCCAAGTCCAGTCAATAACTATAACTCTTAGACGGCCCAGTGAATTGGAGCTTATATTTAGTTTCCCCATTGCCTTTACCCATTTTCCATCTCACTCTCTTTCTATACTTGCAACCGTCGAATGTGCCACTAAACGATATCTTAACTTTTACCAAACGAATTTTCCATTGTTTGGGGAATTTATTTCACATTTTTCTTCCGGCACAAATCTATCAAATTGAACGAGGGCAGGGCAAAATTAGTTCAAGCCAAGCTTATTGACAGCTAAGAACCTGAGTTAAATTTAAACTGTTTGATTTAATTCTTAGAAATCGTTCGACTTGGATGTGATTCATTTACGTTTACAACTAAAATGTTTAATTATAACCCAAAGCTAGATTTTGCCCAAAGAGATTTAACTTTTGCTTTAGCTTAATTGATTTATGGCTTAACATAAAAAAAAAAATACTTTCGATTTCGGAATGGAATATAAATAAAGTTACATATATCTTTAATAACGGTTCATATGGAACTATCTGTCTAATGAATGACATCATAAAAATCACATATGTATGCTATAAACTGAAGGCGTTAAATAAGTTTTTAGGCTTGGCGAAAAAAAAGTCTGCCCACAACTACACAAATTCTTACATACATTTTACGTATGTACAATACATACATATATAACAACCACTTAGCCAGGTTAGTTAGCTTTGGCTAATGCAAAAACTCACAAAACCTTGAAGCATAAACAACGGCAAACAAAACGCAGCATAGAAATAGATGGAGATAATGATGATGGAGATAATCATGAAAATGATCATTTCAAAGACTACGAAAGTAAATCTTTCCTTCCCCCTTTTAATCTCTGTTCCCGCTCTTTATACTAGTCAAACCCTTTGTTGTATGTGCATATATGTATGTGTGTGTCTGTGTGCGTGTTAAGTATCTGTTAAAATTGAAATTTTGCTGGCTTACGGTACTTTGTTAACGTATTGTTGGTGTTGCTGTTGCTGATGCTTTTGTTGCTTCCAGTCCTCTTTTCACACTCATTAAACAATGAAATGAACTTGCCCCTTGCTGTGTTTTAAGTTACCAAAAAGGTTGTTAACACACACGCACATGCGCACACATTTACACATATGTATATACACATTAGGTTAAGCCAAGAAGCCAAAGACCATAATTGACATCGAGTTGGCCAAATGTGGCTAGCCAATATCACTATTACCATTATTGTTAAATATAATTATAAATAAATATTGACTTGCATATTAGCGTGGCATCGAATGTAGTTACTATTGTTGTTATTGTAATTGCTATTATTGTCATTGTTAATATTGTTGTTGTTGTTGTTGTTACGGGCCATTAAAATCAGTTTCAATGTCAATATATACAAAAAAAAAACCGAGTCAAGCAAACAAAATATGCTAATTCTCGAAGCGACCAAATATATTATGAATAAGGCAATATATGAACGGCATGTGTACATACATATTACGTATATATATATTAGCAAGTGTGCGTGTGCGTGTGTGTGTGTGTATGGGTATTGGCCATGTCGTCATGGCTTTGGCTTGCCAGGCAACCATATAAGACAATAAATAACAAAACAACCATCAAAGATTTACGTATACAAAAAACCAAAAGCAAACATACGAAAAGAGAATCTTTGCTTTTTGGCCAGAAATAAAGCGCTCTGTATCTGACCGCAGTTAACTTATGTTTGGGCTGCGGTTAAAACTGTGCGCGGCGGTGGGGGAGGGGGATGCAGTCGTACACACATAATATATAGAGACTTTATTTTTATTAAACGAAGAGAATCTTGCAATATAAATTAAAAAATGCATTAATACTATTTAGAAAATATTTATAGACCATCAAAAAGATCGTAAAAGAAGTTAATTATAATTTTTATTATTTATTTGTTTTAAACATTAACAAACACAAGTAAAGTTTGCCACTTCAGCTTTTCTTAAAATTTGTAACTAAATCTATTATTTTCTGGTCTGAGTAAAATTTTCTAATTTTAATAGATAACTTTTTGTTTATAACAGTTAACTTAATTCAGTTAACTGCAATTAACCCTTCTAATTTATAGAGTAAACAATAAAACAAAACCGCAAGAAGTTCAAAACTGGTAAGCACGTGCTTTAAAACTCTTCAATTTGAAACTCGTACATTGGCAGGCAATTGAAGTGCCCTACTACTGTTGGTTCTTATTTTAGGGTATTTTTTTTCTGTTTCCTATGGGCGTGTAAGACTGTGGATCGGCAATACTTTTATATGCATATATATGTATGTATACGAGTATAGGTTTATATTGCCTTCCAAATATGATTCATTGTTTTTGTTAACTTGAAATGCTTTTTTATTCCTAGAAGCCGGCTGTAGGTAGAAGTCTTCATTTCGTTATGGACAAACAAAAGACTTAAGCAAGAATCTTGTTGATTGTCTATTTGATGGAAATTCTTGAAGATCTTTGAAGAGGGCTAACGGTGAATGGCAAATACAGTTGGCCACTAGTTCTATTAATATTATAGTAAGATTGAAAATCTTTCATTTATTATGATAACCGCAGAATGTCAAGAATAAATATATTTCTCTTTTTAAGCATAGGCATTATGCTCTAATTAACAGAAAATATGACTACTTTTTCTTCACTTTTCTTTTTTTTTTTTTACTTAACTGTTTTTCTGTTTCGAGGATTTCCATTCGACATTGACCACAAAATTGAGTGCAATGAAGTGGAGTTGGTACCTGGTTAGGTTTGTCATACAACATCAAACTGAGTGGGGCAATTAGAAGAGGCAACCAGTTTGGCCTCTACACGCAACTCTACTGGGTTAGTAGTGTGTCTGGTAGTAGCAGCAACAGGAAACCAGCCTCGACTAGAAAGATGGCATTAGATTGGCTCTAGATACACATACACTCTCTCACACACACACACACTTATACCTTGTTACTCCAATGTGGACAATAACAAAAAACAAAATTTGTATTCTATGTTTATGTCATGCCAACCGTTGACCACTAGAAAAATTTATAACAAATCTATTTTTGTTAGTAGTTGACGCAATTTAATGCCATGTTGGTTTTTTTGCAGTGCAAATTATTTTGTTTACTAGCCGCAGCAACTCTAGCGTGAAATTCATTAAAATTTATGCAAAAGTCTTTGGCATATTGGGTCATCCAGTACTAGTCACAACATTCACTACATGTGCTCCAACTGGAGAAAGTTCTTTTCCATTGTTTGACTAACTTTGGCTGCCTCTCACTGCGACTGTGACTAAAAAACTTTGCCCCTGGTTCGGTTAGCACATTTCATTATTTGATTAACTTGCATTGTTCGCCTGCAGCTAATGCTACAAAGTTGGAGCTATAGCTGGAGCTGGAGCTGGAGCTGTCACTCAGTTCAGAAACAAAAGCAATTTAGCAATTGTTTTTCTTTTCTACTATATACCCTATTTTTATAGAGTTGGTGGGTATGATGGACAGCTTAATACTAGAAAGCATAATTCTATTTTTAAAGTAATGAAAAAGAGAGATATAGAAAAACGATTCCTACAAGACAGATCGTCGCATTTCGACTTTTTAATCATTATTCACTTGCTACCCTACATATCACCGGGTATCCCGAATTCGAGTACATTACTTCGTGAATAGAACTTTTTATCATTTGCCCTCCCCTTCTCTAATGGCCAACTGTAACTTTGGCTTCAGCTGCAGGCTTTAATGTTGGTAAAAGTAGGTTTTATTTGTAACTAATGGAAAAAAAACTATTTCCCCTAGTTCTGTAATTTTGTTCAATGTTGCTATTGTTGTTGTTGTTGTTATTGCTATTGTTATTTGACTGTCATTGAGGTTTATGCTACGAAAGTTTGTAACATTTTAGTTTTGTTTTTTTCAAAATTCTATTGCCAGCAAATGGATGAGCAAAGGAAAGTGCGCATTTATGAAAATTGCATTGACTTGAGGCTTTTTTTCTCTCTCTTTTTTTTAGTTTTTGTGTTTCAAAGTTTTGGGAAAATTAGTTTTTCGTGCCCAGCAAAACATTTTAGAATCAATTAAGGCACTGGCCAAAGAAAGTGTGGCAAACTTTTAAGTTCATCAAAAAACACGATAAGCTAATTTTTAAGCTAATGATAAGCAAATTCTTGCCAAGAAACACAAGAAAGTTTAAATAAATAAATTTCCAGCTTGAACTCAGGTGGAACTTTTGTGTTTTAGCCAAAAAGAATAAGTAAAACTTTCTGTTAACTTCTGTTTAATATACTGGATTGTTCTAAATTCTTTTAAAAAAATGTTTTACTGGTTTTTTGACTATATTTTTCATCTAATGTAAACAAATGGTTGAGCCTAATAACAACAAAAATGGTAAAAGAAATCTTTCTAATTGGCCATCATTTCCCCTCCTACTGAGATTTTTGTTCCTCCACTTAATAGATTGATTAATTATTATTTTCGATTCGTATACAAAAATTTTTAATGCATATTTAGAACTTTCGGCACTTTCTCATCATTAACATGATAATTATCATGCTGCATCATTTGCTGCATAAAAAAGATGGTTTAATCAAATTAAAGGTAACTTTCAAAACATTACCAGCCCATGTAAGCCCTCAGTTTAACAAGAAGAATGAATATGAAAAGAAAGTGCTTAACATAATTGCCCTAGGCATATGGAAAATACATTAAAAATAAATTTTATTTCTTTGTATTCTTTGCATCTCTCTCTCTCTGTCTCTTTTCTTACCTTGGCTACCGTTTCGAGAAGATTTCTTATATGATGAAGTTCTGAGAGTAAAGAAAGCAATTAATAAAACACATAACTAACAATTGGAATTCTCTCATGTGTGAGTGTTTTTTTTTTTAAATGGTCATGGCGAAAGAGTTACAACTTGTGGTTTTTGTTTCGTTTTCTTCTTTTTTTCTATTGATTGCTTTTCAGCCATGGCCAACAAAAGAGTCAAAGCTAGGGAACGTTAACAGTGGAAAGGTGTTCGGGGGGGGAAGTACAAGCACAAGTGCTTATTATTATATTAGTGCTACGACAGCGTTTCATTATGAGAGCCACACAATTGACCCCGCCAAGTGTTGAAAAGGGGTCCGTCCAGGTCGTTGTAGAAGAACGTGCAGGCACACCAAGAGACATAAACGTGTCATGCACACTGGTCCAAGAGTCGATAAACTAAATACTAAAATTGATATTATGGCAAATATTGAGCAATCTATAAACTCTATAAGAACTTATAAATGTTTAATCCATACTTTATATTCCAAAATATTGAATATTGTGATTAACTTTTTCACATTGCTTTTATGACGTTTAGGTCCCAGTGTTCCCCTTTATACCATCAGTGAGTCTAGAAGAAGGAACATCAATGGAAAAAGTGCGGCAAGGCAATTGAAATTTAATTGAACCGACATAGCGACATTAATTGCTGGCCCTCAGTGAGAGATGGAGTGAGAATATGTGAGACAGAGATAGCCAAAAGATTACTTGTAATTTTTATGTGAAAAGCTTAGGAAAAACCTTTCAACATTCTTTAGTCAAAAGTTTATTGTTTATTATTTTTCATTATACTCTTTTGTGTATAAGCAGCTGAAAAAAGTCGACAAAAAAAAACCAAGTTTTTAAGCCTTTTTAGCCAAACCGCAAAACCGTAACTGAAACACAAACCCGAATACATAATCCAAGCCCAAGGATAAGTTGCCCAAAACATAAATATAGTCAACTATGGACGACGCTAAGCTAAATTATAGCCGATTTAAAAAGCTATTGATTTTAATACAAATTGCTTTGGTTAGGCCCTAGCAAAGGTTCATATAACCCAAAAAAAAAAAAAAAAAACAGTCAAATTTTCTCTTAATTTTCTACAAAATACCAAAAGTGTTTGCATCATTAGAAATTATGAATATGCTTTAAGCCAATTAAAATATGCGATTTATAGAAATATTTGAATATATGACGTCCCGACTCCTAAGGTCCAACTCCAATTCGTTAGTTAGAGTGGGGATAGTTTTAGCTTAAACCTATCCCCACTCCCTTATCCAACTCCATCTGCATCTCTGACTGTAATGCGAGTTAAACGGCAATTTATGTGCTGCCAGCTAAAATACCGTGACAATTTGCAATCAGCAGCAGTCGCAAGCCGTTGTTGCAGCAGCAGCAACAGCAACACTAGCAGAGGGATTTGAACTGGACTTGCAACCAAAAAGCCAGCTCCAAGTGGGGCCTTATGTTATAATTTACTTCAACTGAGCTTTATTGCTTTTGTGCGCCACATAGCGGAAATTCAAATGCACGCGAAATATGTTAAAAGCAAAGTTTCCCCTCCTCACCTTCTCTTGACCATCATCTAGAGCCAACCTCTACCTCTCTACTCAATGTCTTTTGTTATGCACGAGTTTTGTTTAACTTCTAATTCAAAAACAACTTGTTTTTTTTTTGTTGCCTGTTGCTATTCGCTTTAGTTTTTGCTCCGTTTGTTGTGCACATGTTTAGTTTCAAGTTTTTTTGTTTTTGCTATACCAATACTATATGTTTGGCAATCTATTCCACCAAAATGCGCAGCTGCATATAGCCAGAGACTTGCGATTGTATCACATTTAACAATCAAAAGAAAAAAAACGCTTGCGAAATTTGCAAGCTAAACAACATAAAAATAAAACACGCCTATTTAAATTAATAGATTTACATAGGTCACAATTATTTTTAAGTATCTGGCAAAATGCATTAATACAAAAAGCCAAACAACACAAATTTTTACGAGTTTCAAACTTTCTAAATAAACCTAATCCTGTTTCGTATAATTTTATGTAGTTATAAAAATAAATAATCAAGAATTTAAATACCACTAAAAAATAAACCATTTATGTATATTACCAGAAAATAAGGTGCATTTAGAGGAGCTTAAATTAAGGAAACGTCACTAAAAAAGTTTTCACAAAATAACTTATTTTTCTCTAAATTTGTATTAATAGATCATTTATACTTATTTTCAAGTGTTTTTAAAATCAAAGTTAATTGTATTTTCAATTTTAGCTAAGTAAATACAATGAGTTTGAAAAGCTTTTCTCTTTATTTTACTTGATCCTCTTTTACGGTCCAATGGGTATTGTATTTTTCATTCTCTGTCTCCCTGTGGTTGCCATAGCTATGCTCGCTGTCATATATCATTTTAGATCTTTTACATTTTTTCTTTTGCAGTTTTGTGATTCTTAAGCAGCTAATTGCCTTTCTAGTTACTAATTGCCCACGTCACTTGACTTAATAGTTAAAATGTTTAAACACGGCGTCTGAACAGTTTAGGTTTATGGCCATAGACTGTTTGACCCCATACAGCTATATAAATCAGCAGTGAGCTGAGCCTAATGGATCTGCAACACTGTAAAGAGTACAGTCAGAGTTAAAGCTGAGAGAGATGGCAATGGATACCGACCCACTTGGTGACTTTAGCTCCAGCTGTGCGTTGATTTTTCCAATGCGATTTACATGCAGGCTTTGGCAAGGCAAACAAGTTTGTGCTTTTTGCAAAGTCTTTTGTTTTTTTTTTCTTTTTGAAAAAAGGAAATATGTTTTATTTGAAAAATCACTCAAGCTCTTATAGCAGACATTAGGTCAATTATAGATCGAGTATATCCTGGGGGCTTTGAAATCCATCACAACTGAGAAATAAACAAAAACAAATTTCGATGGCGTGACTGGAAGTGCAAGTGGCTAATTGTACTTATTTTCAAACCTCCATATAAGCAATCAGAGCGTGTTGCATAATCATACAAAAGGTAGTAACTATTTTTACTATGTTTGCTATTTTAACAAGAGCCAACGACGCTCTCAACGATAGTGAAACGGGCATGCAAAAATCCATACAAATAAAAACTATTTTAATTGACTGAAAACAACGAAAAACAAGCGGCACAAACAAACAAACAAACAATTGCATTTTGCCAAGCGACAAATTGTCATGGGAGTTGTGCCAGAGTTGGAGCAGCCGCAGATCTTTAACGTATCTCCATATGACCCTCAAGCGTTGGCGCATTGAACTCCACCATATCGGTGGTGTTGTGGTTGTTACCAGAAAAAAGATGTAGCCTGTAATTGCCTATAGGCCTTTTGTTCCACAATCAGTTTATGCAATTTTTATGGCCTTTTCTTAAGTGCTTTGGCTTTAGTTTTGCAATAAATTCCTTCAAGTGGTGCTGCTGCCACTGTCATCCATGCAAAGTGGATGTTCTAGTTGGCATAAGTTGATATAGAAAGTGGCACACTATCCACTGACTTTTTACTTCTTTCGTTTCGCTTTTTTGGGTCAACTTGTTGCATTTCACAGTAGCCACAAAATGATCTTGCGGATTGTCTTCAAAAAAAATGAATTGCTTTAATGACTGCACAAAATTTCATATTTCAGTGAACCAATTGCTTCGACATTTCGAAAGTAAATATAAATCAAAAGAATGAGGCAAAGGGAAAGGAATAGGAGAGTGTTTGCCCAGATCTGAGCCTAAGGGTTGGACAAACGTGATCTGGACCAAGCGGCGTCAGTGGGTTCTTTTTTTTTTTGTTTTTGTCATGACATGACTTACTTAACTTTTGTTGCGGCTTATCTAGCGCCTACAGAGGCTGGAGTTAGATTTGGAGTCGGAGTTGGAGTTGGAAACCAGAGCTGAAGAGCTCGAGCAACAAATTCAATTATCACGACGACGTCGTTGGCAGCTCAAGTTAAAAGAGCTTGCCAATAAATTATCTTAAAGCCAAATGCCTTTGACAGAGCGCGGCTGGAACTGACCCAAAACGTGCAGAACTTTGGCAGCCTCAAAGTTCTAAGCAATCTTTGGGTTTGGTTTTGGGCCTGGGATTGGGCATGGGTATTGCCTTTGGGTTTAGGTCTACTGATGTTGCAATTAATTGCGACTTTGGCTTGCCATTAAAATTAATTTGAATTTTCTTTCTTTTCTACTGTCTACTCTCTATCTGCTGCTTGTTGTTGTTGTTTTGCCCAATGACTATGCATTAAATTTACTTCTTCTTGACCATATGCGTTAGGTTCCCAGGCTTTCAAATCAGGTCAACGTTATTAACTAACTGAATAATAGATGAACGCAAAAAGACTAATCACACTTTACTCACATCTTATTTGTTTCTTCTTTTTCAGGTTGCCACACAGGAACCGCCAGCAGGGCCAGCCGAATTTGCTCCTCATGTTACGGCCACATGTAAGGCGGGCACAATGAACATCAAAGTGAAATTTAGCTCCGGCTATACGGGAGCTGTTCATGCACGAGATTACCGTACTCCTGCCTGTATGTCCATGGGCGATGGCAGTGATTCGGTTGCCTTTAGCCTAAATCTTTGGGCCAAACAGGGTGCCACGGATTATTGCGGGATTCTGGTCAGCAACGTGAGTGGAAGCAATGTAAGCATTAACAATTTTGGGCTTTGGAGCTTCAACTTACAAACCTAAACAAAACATAATTAACTCAACTTAATTTTTGCCATCACAAATAATAAGATTTTCAGATTGAAGCAGCATTTGGAAAAGAATTGTATAACTTTTAAATTGTTTAAACAAATTTGGTTTTTAGTAAGAAGAACCAGAGGAAAATTTAGGGTAATGAGTATACAAATTACATTGAACTTTTCCACACCAAAATTTGGCCATTTGTTTAACTAAATGGCAAATTAATTTGATAAAATTACTAAAAAGCGAAAATAAAACGTTTTAAATTAGATTCAATGCTGACTACTCCAAGTTGTGGAACACCTCACCCTATCCCCCACCCTCCCCCCACAAGCAAAAAGAGGCAGCTGTGTGAAAATGATGCAATTGCAAAATACTGGCAACAAGCAACAAGCCTTAAATGAGATTGAGACCTGAGACCTTGTCTAGTCTCAGTTGCTTTGCCTGTAACCATGTCTGACTGTGAATGCGTCTGCCTTTACCAAAAGGGCACGCATGCGCATAAATTGTAAGCTCTCGCCTATCCTATCTGAATGTACTTGAGTCTTGGCCCCGAAATCAACGCAAATCAGCAATACTCGTAGCAAAAAATATAGCGACGAGCCAGTCAGTCAGTCAGTCAGCCAGTCAGTCCATATAGTAACGATGGTAATAAAAATCAAGTTTAATCCTACGTGCATCACATGGCGTGTTGACAGGCGGCAGCCTACTCGCTTGTGCTTGTGCCTCAAGTTGAATGCAAACAATGGTGCATAGCCAGAGATTCGAGCTCCGGGATTGGGGAATTTTTTGCTGGTACTTCAACCAAATCGCATTAGCCATAGAGTTATACACATATTTTTATGCAAATTATCAGTATACCAGCGAGCTATATATATGTATGTACATATATATATGATGTTTCTCAACAATATTAATTGCAATGTCAAAATCCTGGACCGCACCCTGTATACCAAAAATAACTACAACTCTCTGATCAGTATATAGATTCCCCCTTACTATAGAGCGGACCGCCTTCCGTTTCCCTTTGCTTGTTTCTTATTTAAAGGGAGGAGTTCCCCCCATAAAATTAAATCACGCTTATCGCAACTGCACATACTTGGGTTTTTTTTTTTTTTACATATGCTCTAGCCAAGATGCGGTATTAAGAATTTGTTTAGATGTTTGTAAAAGGAAACGTAGCTAAAATTTATATTGAAGATGCATAGAGGAAAAATTATTTAAGTCGGCCAGAGAGAAAATGAATTCAAAGAGGCGCAAATAAACTATTAAAGTGGAATTATGTTATTGGAAAATGAATGAAATGTATTATTTAAATAAGGAAATCCAAGTTTGATTTAAAAAATATGAAGGCATAATTATAACAATAATACAAATGCAGGAATTATTATATTTTATTTAACAATTTTAAACAAATATTAAATTAAATCGGTTGATAACCTGCCCTAATAAGGGTATAAGAATCTTCGACCCAGATTTAGTCTAAGTATCGCCCTCTGGTTTTTACACTTATACTCTTTGAGCTGGGAGTGGCGTCTACGTGTATGGCCAGAGACACAGATATACACAGATATATATATGTGCATATACATATATATAAACAGTTCACATAGCCCAGACACGGCTTTCCACGGTTTAACTTTGACAGCATTCCATGGTGTTGTGGCTGCGTGTGCGCGGAATTTGTGTCAAAAGAATTCGTTTTTGTGTACTTGTGCCAACCAGCCAGTCAGCCGGTCAGCACTAGGGATAGCAATTTCGATTCTATTCGCTGGCAAATATTTTCTTTTAAGCCATTAATTGCTTTCGAAATGCCTTCGCATTGGGCTTGACCTTGACTTGGCCATGCTGAAAATCTCCAAAGCAGTCTACCTCATCCGTTTTACAGTCTAAAATTGGCGGTGCGATGACGCCCAAACCCAAAAGACAAGCCTCAGAGAAGCGGAGAAGAAGAAAGACAACAAGAATAAAGAAAACAAAAAAACAAGCCGAAGAAATAACCAACACAATTTTCCATAAAGTTCAAGTTGTTATTGTTTTGTTTGTGGTTTTCTGTTGTGGGCTGACTTTGACGTACTTGAACTTATTTCTTATTACCAGTATTATGATTATTATTATTATTATTCCGAGTGGGTTGCTTGGCAAATTATTTGCCATTACTTGATGATGGCTGTTACTGGGTTCTTTATGCCTGAGCTATTACAAACATTTAAATGTTAATTGCACATTGCACAATTTAGACAGATAGAAAAAATGAGAGAAGAAAAGGAAGAAGACGATATAAGTACGAGTACAAGAAATTCTTTTAGCAATTTGCCATTAAGCAATTACCACACATTACCTCATCTGTTCACATATGGTAAATCAACTTTGATAATAACTTTTGATAATGAAAGTTCCATCTGGCACTGTGTCTGCCATAATGATGTATGAGTTGTTGGCCAACAAATTGTGACATAAACTGGTTAAATTATATTCGATTCTTCATCATCAAGCTGCAATTCTGAGGTATTTATTTATAGCCAAAGCTTTTTTAGTTAACAATTTCTATATACATATATAACCAATGAGACTTAACTTAACTCAAACAAAACTTCATTCACAAAAGCAAAATGACTGGCAGCATTTAATAATCTCTAATACTGAAATAGGGCTTAAGGCGTGGGTGTATTAAATAACATAAATAATTTATAAATATATATATAGGTACATATATACAATACGTAATCTAAACCGGTTTAACAGCCAGCTGGTAGAAAAATAAAATACAAACTTATTGTCAATTAAACAGAAGTGGCAAGAAACTTGTACTTTTTGTTTGCAGTTGCTATATCTTTATACGGAAAGCCATTGCATTGCAGGTCAAGGTGAAATTCTACGCAGTTGAATATATTTTTACATGAAAACAAAGATATTTTTTATGAAAACAAAGATAATCAGTGGCAGTAGCATAAACTGCAGTTAATAAAGAAAAGCAAGTCCCTTACAGCTGGCCAAGCATACAAATTCTAACAAGTTGCTCACCCAAGTCTTTCATTTGAAATGAATTGTAATTACCCCAAAACGTATGATATGCAAGTAAATAATTAACTCAAAAGTGCAGCTATTAAAATTGCTGCCTAACAGAATGACAGACATATACATATACGAACATAATCAAACAATGAAATTACAGTCAAACAAACCCAACTTTATATACTCTAACCATTGAAAATCTGTTTGCAAAAGAGAAAATATTTGGTCATTGCTATTCAAAGCTTCTTTTTATGTATATATGTATACCCACAGTTCGTGTCCAAATGAAAGGCAAAGTTGTTGGAAAATGCTTAGAAAAAGAAGAGCAAATCAACAAGGGGAAAACTGCGTCACACTTGGCGGCATTTTGCATTTCCTTGTTGCGATTGCATCATGTGACAATTAACATGCCACAAGTGCAAGTTGCAGCCATGATCCCGTGGTGCAGCGGCCAGGCCTTGTAATTGCCTATGTGTTTGTGTTTTCGTGTGTGTCTTATGAGTGAAGAACTCCCAAAGAAACTGCATAAATAAGGGCATTTAATCGTAGCTTGAGTTGCCTTTTAAACCCAATCAACATTAACGTCATGGGCATAAACTTTTAATAACTAGTCATTAAATATACTCTTTCACTATATCTCTCTCTCTCTCTCTCTCTTTCTCTTCACTTGCTTCTCTAGCGCACCGAGGAGCGTTCCATACAGCTGGCAGTGCGTGTACACAAGACTCTCGAATTGGCGGATGATAAATTTTATGTGATTACCTGTGGCAAATCGGGATATACGCGGTAAGTTTTCTATATGCCCAAAGTCAACTCAAAGCCTCAGCCTCAGTCTGTTTGATGAGTCTGAACAATTGCACTTAAGTGTGTCCATCAGTTGGTCAGTCAGAGAGCTAGCAATTTGGTCTAAGCTTCCGTCAGTCTAAAGTGCTCGAAATTTCATTTCATTTGGCAATTTTAGTTGAGTTCTTAAAACTTGTTTTCTTTTTGTTATGTGCTGTTCGCATTTTTTTTTTTTTTGTTTAATTTTATTTGGAGGGCGGCTCGGAAGAATAAAAATCAAAGAGCAAATTATGCTGATGTGTGTAGGTGTTAAAAATTTCTTAATAGAACTGGCACTCAAGGCCATTGAGCTCTATTTTTTCTTTTTTTTATTTGGTTTTTTTGCTGTTGGTTTTCTTTCAAGTTGTGTCCAATTCTTTCACTCAATCATGTTTTTTCGTTATTTAATTTATAAGGTATTTATTTTCGACACTCAATTAACGGTAAATTGTGGATAACAATCTCTCTCGAGAAACAATTTAATTTGTATGCCCGAGACTCATTTGCATAATGCCAATGACTTTGGAATTACCTCGACGATTTCAAATTACGCAAGTTTGTTGTCTAAGTCTTTTGTCTTAAAGAGAAGCGTTAATGAAAATCGGCCAGTGATAGAAGCCAACGATAGCGCACAAACACATACACACACAGACACACATTATACTGTTATATATGTATGTAGGTACAATTTAAAATGGTTTTCCAAACGGATGCGCTCTGTTAAACTTAAGATGAAAAGAAATCGTAAACGAACTCGCCAACATGAATCCGTCAGTTAGATTTATACAAACAAACTCAAAAATATATTAAAGAGCAACTGTCTATAACGTAATGACCGGCGGTTGCATAATAATTATTTTTTTGTAAGCTTTTTGGCTCCATTGACTTTAACATTTTTTTTAATTACTAAGCAGTATCGTTATAATTCTTTACCGTAAACCCCTCATATAACTTTTCTCATCTCTATGCTTGATTTCCAGCGATGACAACGCCCATGTTGTACTAAAGTTTCTGGAGAATGATCATCGAGTGCGTGAAACAGTCTATGGACATGAGTACAAGATACGCGCCGAGTTCTCAAAGCCAAATGGTGGGTAGTTTGTCAATCACCCATTGGAAACTTGTACTTAAAATCTATCCCTTTTCTTTTTAATAATGATTAACCAGATACTTATGGCATACGTGTGGGCAATTGCTTTGCCTTTGACAAGAAGAATCTCACCCTCAAGTTGACAGATGATCGAGGGTAAGTTTTGTCTATAGACAAATGCTTGTAATCCAGAATATTTACATATTATTGTCCAATATTTAGCTGTCCTTATGATCGTAACTTAATAAGCCGCTTTGTGCCCACCGCCGATGGACGAGCTGCTGAAGCCACTTTAACATCAATGTTCAAGTTTCCTGAGGGTAAGTACATACAATCCTCTGATTATCTAAAGAAATTTACAAATTCCAATCATTTCCAGGCTCGGAAGTTCATCTCCAGTGCGATGTAATACAATGCTATGGGCGTTGTGTGGAAATCGATGATTGTAGTGATATAGCATTGGCTGGTTTTACAAAGGGTAGCAATGCCAATGGAAACGGACCTCGCAAATTTGGACCCAATGAAGAGGGTTCCAGCATAGCTGGAACTACTGTATTTGTTTTAGATCCCGCCGAGGCGCGTTGTAAGTTTTTTATTTGAAGTGTATTTGATAGGTAACAATTAATGGTGATGAAATATTTTTTAGTGCTCTCATCAAATTGTGAAGAGGGCATACGTCCCAGTTGGTTGCTTTGGTTGGCCATTACCTTGGGTGTTCTGTTCCTGATTATGTTGCTTATGAACATATTCCTCTGCACGGCCATGAGTTGCAGTTGTGCTAACACAGAAGTAAGTGTAAAGTATAATAATGTATTCGAGTTTAAAATAATGATCTTTACTTTCCATTTTAGATCATTGAAAAGGAGCCATCGATCATTGAGGAATACGATCCATATCGCAGCTGGCATGGCAGTCAGTATGGTTCTCGTTATTCCCTGCATGGTCGGGATGCGCACAAGGGTTATACCAGTGGCGGTTCCACAATACACTCAAATAGGTCTGATAGATATTAAATAAGTCTGCCTGCAAAAAACAACTCAAAACAAAAACAAAACTACACACTCTATTTCACACTTCGATACTGCAACTGCTGCTGCCGCTCTGCTCTTCCAACAATACAATACAAATATAAAAATATATATTTCTGGTAAACACACACACACACACGTCCATACACAGTCACACACAGCATGCCTAAAAGGACACACTCTATATTTATCCTGTATCTATGTATCGTATTTTATTGCCGTATCTCCTGTTAACTGGACAAAATCAACCACAGAATAATGTATTCACAAAAAATTATTTTAATGAATGTTAAAACATTTCGAGCCTAGTATTGCAACTGTAATTAACCGTTATTATTTTTTTTTATTTTGCATTTTAATTAATGATAGTAACTAACTCTCTTAGTACTGCTAGACCTTCCTCAATCCCCTCAAAATTAAGGAAACAGTCGAAAACTAACTGACAATATGCGAATATACATATATGCTAACTTTAATCTCTATTCCATTATACATTATTTTTAATTATCAAATTTTGACTTCAAATTCTATTGTATTAAATCCCAACTTATCATCCCAAAATACTTTGAAGGTCTATGCCAATCGATAATGATAACGATTACGCAATTGTACATTCGCGACCCGGCTCTAGACATTCCCATTCCACGTTACATGGACAGCGCGCCAATCGTGGACCGCCCAGTAATATTTAATTGTAAAAGTAAACAAAGTTAATGCACTAAAAGTTAGTTAATAAGTCTTTACCCCACATTTAAAATTAAGTCTCAAATGTATATAACTAAAATGTTTAATGCTTCGCCACTTTTTTCCAAATTGTTTAGGCTAAAAAATTACGACGACATTGTAAAATACTAAAAAAAAACACAACTAACTAAAAAACAAAGAGGAAATTAAGTTAATCATTTTTTTAACAATCTATTAAACATAAGTCATTAGTCAGTCATAAGTACGAACGAATGTGTATTAGCGAAATGTTTCAATAACTTGTAAAAAAAAAAGAGCAAATCCAACAAAATTGAATTATATGTAAATTTATTATGTATTACCGAATATTCTAAAATCTTAAGCAAACATTTGGCGAACTGCGTGAAACATGTATCAATTGTAATTAATTTAAAAACAAAAATATGAATTTGATTAAAAAATTATTAAGAGTTTATTGCAAATTTACGAAACTTGGCATAATTAATTTTTGAATTTGGAATATAAATATTAATGCTCAGTTTAATTCTCTATTGGGGATAAATGACAAAATTATCAATTTTTTAAATGAATTTTCCCCAAAATTCTTTCAGCAGAATTTGATAAAACGTTGTCAGAATAGTCAGTAATTAATGCTTAATCCAATAACGACGGTTTCTCTCTATCCCTTGCAAAGGGCCTTTGCGTTTGATATGCTTCCGGTTACTGCTCAATAATGAATAATTTATTTAAACTTTAAATCTAAATTTTTCAAAATTCTTTCAGCAGAATTTGATGAAAATTTGTCGGAATATATATAGCTTTACGCTTAATCAATTATTCTTCCATGTATTAGGTAAATCCCAGCAATAAAATAAATTAATTGTAAAATAACCAGCTAATTTGTTCTGACATTTAAATGCAGCTTGCCTGTGAACCGATTTTTACTGGTTCTTTACACCGGTTCCGATTTGGAGCTGGCGGCATCCTTATCAGTAAATTTACTTTGACCGAGGCACCCACACGTTTGGGCAATTTTCTCAAAAACTGTTCAGCAGATTTTGATTAAATTTGGTGGAGTTATTCCTGAATATGTGGAGCTCAATATGAAATAGCGTGCATTGTCTGACTCGTGCTGTGAATCGAGTTATTTTGATAACAGTGAGTATGCAATTTTTTTGTCGCTTTTTGTATGGAGAAAAACTTTAGGTTGGTCAACTGATAAGCGATTTTCTCAAAAGCTGTTCAGCAGATTTTGATTAAATTTGCTGGAGATATTCCTGAATATGTGGAGTTGCATTTGCAATATCGTGCACTCTCCGACTCGTGCTGTGAATGAAGCTATTCCCCAAAATGTGGGGAGCTAATTTTTTCATGCACAAAATTTTAATACTTGCAAAGCTTAAAACCGCCCAAAAGTCAATAATATTGATAGATAATTCAAATATTAATAAATTTAATCTTTATTTTGTTTAAAAAAGTTAGTTATTAACAAAATAATTGAATTTTAAAAATTGAAAAAATTTTTACAGTGGCTTAACAGCGACCGTCGCTAACTCGGCAATAACAGACCGTCGCTATTTTGACGGACATGCTATTTTGACGGACATTCATGCATGATGTCCGTCAAAATAGCGACGGTCTGTTAATGCCGAGTTAGCGACGGTCGCTGTTAAGCCACTGTTAAAATTTTTTCAATTTTTAAAATTTAATTATTTTGTTAATAACTAACTTTTTTAAACAAAATAAAGATGAAATCTATTAATAATAGCATTATCTATGAATATTATTAACTTTTGGGTGGTTTTAAACAATGGAAGTATGAAAATTTTGACCACGAAAAAATTAGCTCCCAACATTTTGGGGAATAGCTCCATTCACAGCACGAGTCAGAGTATGCACGATATTGCAAATGAAACTCCACATATTCAGGAATATCTCCAGCAAGTTTAATCAAAATCTGCTGAACAGTTTTTGAGAAAATCGCTTATCAGTTGACCAACCTATAGTTTTTCTCCATACAAAAAGCGACGAAAAAATTGCATTCTCACTGTTATCAAAATAACTCGATTCACAGCACGAGTCAGACAATGCACGGTATCTCATATTGAGCTCCACATATTCAGGCATAACTCCACCAAATTTAATCAAAATCTGCTGAACAGTTTTTGAGAAAATTGCCCAAACGTGTGGGTGCCTTGGTCAAAGGAAATTCACTGATAAGGATGCCGCCAGCTCCAAATCGGAACCAGTGTAAAGAACCAGTAATCAAAATCGATTCACAGGCAAGCGGGAACATTTGAATTTTAAGTCTTTGTCATTTATTTCGTAATAAAAATTGTAAACTGCATTAAAATGTCAAAACAAATTAGCTGGTATTTTACAATTAATTTATTATATTGCTGGGATTTACCAAATAGTTATAAAATTAATATAAAATTACTATATTTTTACATGGAAATATAAGACATTTTGTCATTGAAATAAAAAAATTCTGAGCACGAGTCATGCAATGCACGGTTGTTTTATTGATTAAGCATAACTCTATATCTATTCTGACAAATTTTCATCAAATTCTGCTGAAAGGATTTTGAGAAATTTATATTTTAAGTTACAATTATGGAGCAATAACCGGAAACATATTAAATGCAAAGGCCATTGCAAGGGATGGAGAGAAACCGTCGCTAACTTTTCTAAGACGAGTCAGAAAATGCACGGTAGTCCATTAGATTAAGCATTATTTACTGATTATTCTGGTAGAGTTTTATCAAATTCTGCTGAAAGAATTTTGAGAAAAATGCATTTGAAAAATTCATAAATCTGTCGCTTATTATCGGCCAGCAGCGCGAACCAAAAAAATAAATAAAGGGGCATTTGCAAGGGATGGAGAGAAATCGTCGCTAACTTTTCTAAGACGAGTCAGAAAATGCACGGTAGTCCATTAGATTAAGCATTATTTACTGATTATTCTGGTAGAGTTTTATCAAATTCTGCTGAAAGAATTTTGAGAAAAATGCATTTGAAAAATTCATAAATCTGTCGCTTATTATCGGCCAGCAGCGCGAACCAAAAAAATAAATAAAGGGGCATTTGCAAGGGATGGAGAGAAATCGTCGCTAACTTTTCTAAGACGAGTCAGAAAATGCACGGTAGTCCATTAGATTAAGCATTATTTACTGATTATTCTGGTAGAGTTTTATCAAATTCTGCTGAAAGAATTTTGAGAAAAATGCATTTGAAAAATTCATAAATCTGTCGCTTATTATCGGCCAGCAGCGCGAACCAAAAAAATAAATAAAGGGGCATTTGCAAGGGATGGAGAGAAATCGTCGCTAACTTTTCTAAGACGAGTCAGAAAATGCACGGTAGTCCATTAGATTAAGCATTATTTACTGATTATTCTGGTAGAGTTTTATCAAATTCTGCTGAAAGAATTTTGAGAAAAATGCATTTGAAAAATTCATAAATCTGTCGCTTATTATCGGCCAGCAGCGCGAACCAAAAAAATAAATAAAGGGGCATTTGCAAGGGATGGAGAGAAATCGTCGCTAACTTTTCTAAGACGAGTCAGAAAATGCACGGTAGTCCATTAGATTAAGCATTATTTACTGATTATTCTGGTAGAGTTTTATCAAATTCTGCTGAAAGAATTTTGAGAAAAATGCATTTGAAAAATTCATAAATCTGTCATTTATTAAATTTGAAGTTTTTACCCGCGTAAAAATACAGGGTTAATCATTAGTGGTGATTTCTGGCAACGTCGTACAATTTGACTGTGCTTCATGGTCAGCGAAAAGGGGGATCTGGGGTTAGCATATTTTTCTGCCCCCAATATATATATTTGAATAAAATGAAATTTTGCTTCAGTATTATAGGTATTTCACATATGCAGTTATAATCTTTGTTTTCAGAACCCCCTTTTAAATATTTTTGAAATGCTTTGCATTTCACGAGAATTTTGTATGCTTATGCGTACACATATACATACATATGTATGTATATATGTATGTGCATTTTAAAGCTCATTTCATTTTGCGATCGACGATGGGAGGTTTTAGAAATTGCGCGTTTCACAATTGTGTAAGTATATTTAAATATTAAAAAAGACTTCATTTATAAAAAAATAATTTATTAATTTTATTTAACACATAGAAATTTCAGGTGACCAGTGGCGGGCCAAATCAAAATAGGAGTATGCCACGATCCCGCCACGCGTCTCGTGACGGCCAGGGTGACCGGCGCAGGCGCCCAAGGCCTAACCGAGAAATCCGAGCTCGGTTGAGAGCTGCTGCGGCAGCCCTTAATCAGGATGTGGCACGCCACCAGACTTATGCCGCCACCGCCCGAGCTGTTGCCCGTGCTGCTACCCCTGCTCGTGCTGCTGCCCCTGCTCGTGCTGCTGCCCCTGCTCGTGCTGCTGCCCCTGCTCGTGCTGCTGCCCCTGCTCGTGCTGCTGCCATTGCCTGTGATGGTGCCATTGCCGTTGCTGCCCAGGACGCCAACGATCGTTCTGCTGCCCCTGACCGTGCTGCTGCCCCTGCTCGTGCTGCTGCCATTGCCTGTGATGGTGCCATTGCCGTTGCTGCCCAGGTCGCCAACGATCGTTCTGCTGCCCCTGACCGTGCTGCTGCCCCTGCTCGTGCTGCTGCCATTGCCTGTGATGGTGCCATTGCCGTTGCTGCCCAGGTCGCCAACGATCGTTCTGCTGTCCCTGCCCGTGATGCCCCGGTCGCCATTGAACGTTCTGCCACCCTTATGTCCGGCAAAAAAAATACAAACAAAAATTGATTTAAAAAAATAAAAGAATAAGTCAAATATTACGTATTTTGTTTTCCTTTTGTTTAGCAGTTCATATTGCAAAATTTCAGTCAAATAGATTGAGTGTTAATAAACGTCAACGTTGTAATTTGCGTTTGACATTCATTATATGTACTTACATATAATAAGATAAGAGAGATAGGTTTAAGCAACCTATTGGCGTTAAGGGTAGAAGTTCGTTTTGGAGACTGTGACATACTGTGTTCGAATTCGCTTAAAAATAAAGTTCTGATTTTTTAATTTTTTATTACGTTATTAAACAAACTCCAAATTAAAATAGGATAAAAAAAGTTTGCTACTCTCGCCAATGAAATAAATCTCAAGGTAATTACTTTTATTTCGAACTGTACAAGCACAGTGTGGCAAGGAAAAAGTGTATCAGTATTTTTTTTAATAATTCTTGTATATATATACTTATATCTTTTTTCTTAATGTATAAGATACTAGTACATCCGGCAGACGTTGTTCTGTCTTAACTACAAATATTTTCGAAAATTGTTAGTACCAATACAGAAATCTTCATGAGGTAATGCACAATTATCGCAACGGGTCATATTTATGATAATCGGTTGAACGGGACAGAAGTTGCTACTCTGCAGTGCCACTTGGTGGCAAAAGTCATCAATTAGCTTATTATACTAACCTTCTCCCTTGGAAAAATACACACATATACCAATTTTCATAATAATCATAATAATCAGTCCAGTATTTTTTGAGTTCATCGATGACATATGTATATAGACTAACTAATCCGGCAAACTTTGTTCCAAAATATTTTATTTATTTCTTAATGTCAAGTCACACGGGAACGCTGTCGAACGGGATAAAAAGTATCCTATATCCATCTCCTGGCTCTAAGCTACCCCCCTACCAATTTTCAGCCAAATCTGTTCTGCCGTTCTTGAGTTATAAGTGGTGTAACTAACACGACTTTCTTTTATATATATAGATTATATGAAGTACATATATGTATGTATTCTTTGTCAAGATTTTTGTAGATCGTAAAAACTCCTTTTTCTGTGAAAAATATATCTTAAATTTGTCCTAAATGTTTAAAATATGAAATCTTTATTTAAAGAACTTTAACAACGGCTAAATATTAGAGTTCGTCAAGTGTTTGCAGTGAATAAATTTCTTTCGTTCAAAAACGTTTATACGGTTGGAAAATTTTACAAATAAATATTAAAGCTAACTGCTGCCTTGCCCAAAGTTTGTATACTCTTGCAGCCTAGCCTATTTAATTTTTTAATTTAAAAAAATTATAGAATAAATGCTGTAAATGTTTTACAAAAGAAAAAAATATTAACCGAAGAAATTAATATTAACCTATCCACCACCAACCGCACCAACGTTTGACCACTATTTCGGCATACACATGTACATAATCATTTAAACAAAAAAAATTTATTAAAAATTAACATTCAATTTGTACTCAGTTTGAACTAGATCAGATAACTAGACAGGAGCAAATTAAGTAAATGAAATTTCTTATCAATTTGTTTTAATGCACACATGCACAAATTTTTCAACAGGCGGAATTTGAAAGAGAATAAATATTTGCGTTGTGTTATAGTTTTTTTGCTGTTTTTTTTTTTTTTTTTTGTTAAACTTTTATAGCAATCATTTTAAAATTTTGTTTTTAAATACATAATTTTAAAATTTTGTTTTAAATACATAATTTAAAAATTTTATGTTTTAACATTTAACATTTACACCATTGGAATCTATATTTCGCTTGAGCAAAATGTGTAATTTAATTGTATACATTTTTTTTAAATTGTGTTTATACACAATTAAACCTTAAAAATATATTTCTAAAACTCTATTGTCATACAGTATTTATTAAGGGTTTAGGAGTAAGTTTAATTTTAAGGAAATGTTTTTTTATGTTATGGTGCCTAAAAATATTGCCTTAAAGCTAGAAGCCAATCCGAAAAATCTTTTGCAAGAAATACCTATTGTATCTAAATACTAACATTTCTAAAAATTCTATATATAGCTTTTACAGTGATGATTTCGAGATATTCAATGCCTACAGCAAACAGAAGCCTATGTTTTCGAGGAGATTTTTGTCCAAAATTACTTACTACTACTGTACGACTGTGGGTCACAAATTTATGTAATTGGAGACGTTTATATTATATGTTACAAATTTTGTTTTTTTGTGTTTTGTATGCTTATCTAAGGAAAGGCGCAAATAATTTTAAAATTACCTTTCTTTTAACAAACATTTCTTATATAAAATCTTATGTGTTACATTTTTTCCATCTACATAAGTGCTACATATTTATACAACGTTTTTAAAAACTATCCCAGATGTTAAAAGCCCTTCAGCTCGGGGCGGGCTTATACTGGTTATAAGGTACCACTATCGCATGCATAGTTTCATCAACAAGCCAGAAACATCAATTACAAGGATTCTAGAAAGAGACCATATCGAAAACTTTTAATTTTGTTGTATATTAAATGAATGTAGAGAGTTAAAATTTTGTACTTACAGATGCAGCTGTATCAAAACCCCATTAGATCAAACAATTTTGGGAAAATTTTCCAAGTAAAACTGAAATATATATGCATATAAGTAAAATTTTATATTATTAATTATAAAGACTAGTTGAAACTCTTTTCCGCACCACCTTGAGGTAGAGTTCATGGCGCGTTTTTTTTTAAGTGGTATCCCCAGTAGGCCTAATCCACTTATTAGCAAATGATATAAAGATATAAGGCAGGTCCAACATTTCAAGCTCATTGACCAGTTGGTAACCAGAAGTAGACCAGATTTCGACCGACTCGCTATATTTATAGGGCAGTCACTTACGGTCTGTTTCGGTACCTTTGATCATTCACTCAAAAATGTTATATATTTAGACCACATCCTTGTTCTTGAAATTCATTGCTAAATAGAAGAAATTGCGCAAATCTTACAAATTGGTTTTTTATTTGTTATATTATAGAAATTTGCGATGCATTTAATGCAAAGAGTCCTGTTGCATCTTATACATTCCATTTTGGCATTTTTGTCCATCCGTCTGCAGCAATGCAAGCAGGTACTTAATACGGCATCACTGCAGTTAATCAATTTTTGAAATATGTCTCTTCTGAATAAAACCGGAGATCTTAAATTTGTTAGTGGTTTACCTGCAATATAGCATTTTGCATATTGCAATATTAAAATACCACAGTTATATGTGTCTTTCTGTGTGTCGTAAGCGACAACCACATTTTCATACCCATCCAGCAATGTTTTATAATAAGCAATAAACTTATTCGCTGTACTTGTCGGGCCAAGAGGATCTAGAAAGAGAAATTCTAAATTTGCTTTATTAATAAAGAGAATATAAAAATGTCCTTTATAACAGTGAGGCACTAATATAATCCTTGCGATGTTTTGCAAAGCATTGCTTATTAATTCATGGTTATTAAATGCAGCATAATCGCTTTGGCATGGAAAACTTTTTAGCTTGTCATCATGCTCATCATAAATGATTGCGGTTAGGGCAGCAACGACAATAAAATTTGATAACCATGCCTCATTTTGCAATGTCACAATATCATTTAATTGAATATCGTGCATAAAACCATTGCAACCAGGTCCATGGACACTTTCAAAGAGAGTTCTACAATTTAAAATATAGTAACTTATATTTGGCTCAATGCAATCTTCTAGCTTCGAATGACTAAGAAGCATCTGCATATAGCCGTCTTCTATTTCAAAAATTCTATAATTGGACGCATATGAATGATCAGATTGGACTGAAAAGCTCAATAAATCATTTTCAGCTACATCTGTCAGTTTCAGTTTTTTAGGACCGGTAAAGTCACCTTTAAACAAACCTGTCTTTAACCTTTTCGGCCCTTTTTTGTTCCAACTTTCTTTATAGTTGGCAAGCTTTTTATTGGAAATATCAGTTAAAGCAGTCTTTGAACGTACTTTACGTTTATTAACGCTTGCTTTAATGACAGAGCCATGGACTATCGGTGACTTAATGCTTTCTGGGTGAGCAAGTTCTATTTGTTTCACCACAGAATTGGAAATTTTATCCATTTCTCGAATGAATCTTCCTAGTTTTAAGCCTTGCTTATTTTGTATGACACTATGCTTAAGTGTTTTAAAAAAAGCTTCTATAGGTCCATTACTGGGTCTTTTATTTGATTTATCAATAAAAATGCCCATCAAATTGGTCCAAAATGCCGCGAAGACTACATATTTTCCTAAAATAACATCTGCCATTTTAGGATGATAATAAGTATTAATTTCTTCTCCTTCAACAGATAGCATCGAAATCATATCTCTAATTTCTTTGGCGAAACAGCTAAAACGTTGTTTTAGTTTGCTTTTGCCTGCTACCGTTTTCAGGGTATCTTCACCAAGTCTTTCATTGGGGATCGGCTTATTTTCCCAATCGCCAAGATTAAAATATATTGGACGCTCATCTGTGAAATATTTGAAGGCATTGCTAGCCATTTGATTTTTTGTGGGTGATAAAAGTATGGTTGCTATATATTTAAACCAATCTTCAAAGTCTTTTATCTCCGAAATATTATATCCCACACCCAGAGCATTTCTTAAGAAAACCCTGAGTCTAATATTGTTCAAGCCAACTGTACTATCTATATCTGCACACATTATTTTGGCGTAATGACTTGTGCAGAATTGGACGCAAACAGTTGGGAATTCACCCTTTCTGTGGTAAAGAAATTGGAAACATCTTTCATTATACTCTATAAGAGTAAGTCCGGAAAATTCTTTCAGAATTGCTCCAATAATGGCAAAGCTAACATCAGTAATGATGCGTTTGCAAATGGGTGTGCCCAGATGATTTTTCTCGCACGACATATTTAAGTCGCATAAGAAGCGACCTATGTCGTAGGCAGAGTGATTAGAAAGGATTGCATGCGCCATCCCATAAGTCACACCTATATCAGGAATGTGTGCGACTAAAGAATACAATAAAATTCTTTTTTTGGCTATTGTAAGCGTCCTTACAATACATCCTGTGGCATCTATGTGCAAAGTATGGATCGTGAAATGTTTCTGGAACAGTCGTATATGTTCAATGTTCCATAAAAACACTTCCAACTTCGTCGACAAATGTTGAATGTAATGGGAATATCCATTACATAGCATGTCGTAGGCATCCTTAAAAGGGTCCTTATTGAAATCGTCTTTAGCATTAGCCTCAGATTTCATATTTCTATAATATGATAAATGTTTATTCAACATTTGATCATTTCCAACCAAAGTTCTTATTTTGTTTGCTCTTAGAGCCAATTCATTTTTATACTGAAATGCAGTGCGGCCCTTTAATTCTTGCTTTTCAAGAAAGCGATTAATTGCTCTGCACTGGGAACTTTTCTTTAAATTAATTGTATGGACAATTTCGACGCTGCTAGAATAAACTTTTACTGTGCCGTCGAAATCTCCTACGAATTTAAAATTATTGCAAGATGGATCTTTGCAGTATCCATATGCGACATAAGAAAGTTTGTTGATTCTTATGGTATTGAAATAGATAACACAAGCATTGTTAATTAAACAATACTTTTCTCTGATAACGTGTTCTATACCCTTCTTTTTCGTAAATAGAGAACTACAATCTTTGATAAATTGTTGAAAATTCTCTACATTCAAATTTCCTATGTGATGGTCGCAATTACGCTTTTCATCACGTATACGTAATGGGTTCTCAACCATTTTAACATCAACATTCAAGCTCGTGTTTTGAAGCCTGCAGTCTTTTCTCAAGCACTTTAATCTGCTTCCGACAAGACTTTCATCAGCGGGATTGGAGGACATATCTTTAATTAGATCATCTCTAACAATATTTTCTAAAGGATGGTATGTTTGGTCAATAAAACTTTGGGAGTCTCTTATTAACATTTCAGAGTTTTTTCTCAACACGAGGCGCTTAAAGCTCTTTAAAACAGAGTCACGCCATTTTAGAGAAGTACCGCTTATTTTATAAATTTTTTTATTATTGTTAAGTCTTTTATTAACAATTTCTGCGATTTTTAAGTATTGATCATCATTTAAAGATGAACAACTTCCCACAAGGCCCATACATATTGCTTCTTTAATTGCAATAGCAGTGCCCTCGTTTATTTGCCTAAAATAAATTGTAAAAAAAATGTATTAATGACGAACGAACAAGATAATTAAAAAAAAATTCATTTAGTAGTTTAGTCCAATGCGAAAATTATAAAAAATTGTCTAGTACGCAATTTTGCCAAATGATTGAAATAAAAACCACAAATATAATATTTAAGTAAAACAACAGAAAAAAGGGAAAATTAGATCTCTTTAGGTAACTACTCCAATATTATAAATAAAGAAAAGGAGCTAAGTAAATCACTTTAGTTCTTTGTTCGAACTTCAATTTTTCTACAACAGAATGAGAACCTATTCGATGATCTAAAATAATTAATAGTTTTTCTTTTTTGCCTAAAAAGACTCCCAAAAAGAACCGAAATGGTTTTTTTTAAAGTCTGTATAAACCTAATTTTTTGGAATTTTGAATTCTTTTAATTCATTATATACAATACAATACAATCGTGGCAGAAGTTGAGGTACTTTTTTAAATCGAAATCAACAAATTATATGGTTTCCAAAAAATATGAAAATATATTTGAAGTATCAATTAATATTATATACAAACAATAATTGTATTATTAAAATCATTTGTTCAAATTTTTTTTTTCAAAATTGCATGAAAAAGCAACCCTAACACTAGACACCGCAACTATTGTGTCACATCAAATTACTTTTGAATATAAACAATCAACCATATTTATACAGGATCAATTTTTTTGGGAGTAAAATTTTTTTTAAAACTAACAATGCAATATAAATAAATAATGTTTTAACTTGGTTTCACAAGAGTTAAAATAATTAATAATTTTAAAGATATGGCTGTTTGCATTGACCCTTTAAAAATAATGGAGATTCATCCGAAATCAATCGGACAAAAATAATTATTTTATAAGTAATAATTCTCGTGCTTAATCGAAGTTTCTGTTTTTTTCCAAAAATAACAAAATGGGTTTTTGGATATTCGAAAAAACAAGAGATAACAAATTGAACTTTATTTAAAATTGGAAATCCTTCAATTAAGTACGAGATTTTATCGGTGTAAAATATCATTAAAATTTCTTAAGATGATTTCGAGCTAGGTATATCTCGAAAAAGGTTTGTCGAATTAACTTTAAATTTTTAGACAATATTTTTAAAATATAATAGTTTAGGAAAAAACGCAAAAAAATGTTCCAAGTTCTAACTACCCCTAACCCTTAAAAATATGCTAAGCAAAGGTTGAATTCTTAGTTAAAATTGTTAAGGGTAATATTTCAAATGCTAAACAAATTTTTACAACAATAATACAATTCCATTTCCGCCAATCTGCTTGAAAAGAAATAGAGCATTTGAATAACTCTATTTTTAAAAAAGAGCAAAAAATCGTCTTTTACCACTGTTTCTTTGCTCAGCAAAGCACAGAAAAACATTAATTGATTTCATTTCTGTTTCAAAAATCATCTCAATACATTTTCACTTTTCAAGTCATGGGCGGAAATGGGTTAAGAGTTAAAGTTAAATCATTAAAAAGTGTCCAAAATACGTATTTCAACTTTTATATATTAACTTTGAGAAATTTGAGCATTGCATACAATATATGAATGTAGATTCACTCATGATGAAAATAATAGATACACCAATATAATTTTGGTGATTTGTCGTAAATGCTGAATTTTTAACATTTTCAAAAAGTACAGGATGGCAATTTTTAGTAATTGTAATTATTTGTAAAAAACTTGCTGAAAATAATGATACACTTGACAGCTTCTAAGAGAAAAAAAATTGAAATAAATACAAGCTTGTATTTATTGCAAGGAAATAGTAAGTATTCCTTAAAAGGATGTTAATTCTAATAAAAAATTATAAATATCACATGTAGATGGCTCGAAATGTTCATTGTCCAAGTGAGGAACGCAGAATTGCTATAAACCTCAGAAGTTATTGCTATATTATTAAAAAGATCCCTTCATTTTGTACAAAAGGCATAAATAAATAAAAATAAAGAGGAGACACGAGGACTTTCATAGAAAACCACAACAGAACTGAACCGACGCATCGTGAGGATCGCGAAATCTGACCCTTTTAAGCCTTCAAGGGTCATTGCATCCGAAATTGACAACATTATCATATTTGGCAATGATTATTCAAGAAATGTAAGACGTCCAAAAAGCAAGGAATTTCATCCTCGGTACACACAAAAACGGTGAAGCATGCAGGCGGAAATATTATGGTAGGGGGTGGTTTTTTTCTGACATGTAGGTGGATACACTGAATATAAGTCAAATAAGAAAATTAAAATAGATTTTAAGTAGTATGAAAACCAAAATAATTTAATTTCACTTAGAAAGCTGAAGCACAATGTGGCATAGTTTTCATTTTCTTTGGTAACATTTGAAAAACATATTGTATTTTCTTTCGGAATTGCATTGATGATGCAATGATGAAACGTGCATTTAAATTATATTATTTAAGGTAGTGGAAAAATTATTATTATATCTATTATTTTCATCATGAGTGTATGTACGCGTGTTTTTCAATAACTATATTCACATATATGTATGTATACAAATATATTTAGAGAGAACTATATATATATATGTACATATGTATGTATGTACATACATATATATGTAAGCATATCGCGGGGCACAAACATAATAAGACACCAATTAATGACTTAACCAATTTAACTAGTTTTTAATGGGAAAGTTAAAATTCACTCACTTTTGCGTCATACGACTCATTTTTCACTTAGATTTTCTTATTTATTTATGAATAAAACGCCACAAATTATTTTTAATATTTTTGTCTTTTTCACTAATTTGTCGCTCTTAGACTTTTGGAATAAAGTGGCAACTTCTTTAACCGTGAGCGGCAAAGTCAAATTGTACGACGTTGCCAGAAATCACCACTAATGATTAACCCTGTATTTTTACGCGGGTAAAAACTTCAAATTTAATAAATGACAGATTTATGAATTTTTCAAATGCATTTTTCTCAAAATTCTTTCAGCAGAATTTGATAAAACTCTACCAGAATAATCAGTAAATAATGCTTAATCTAATGGACTACCGTGCATTTTCTGACTCGTCTTAGAAAAGTTAGCGACGATTTCTCTCCATCCCTTGCAAATGCCCCTTTATTTATTTTTTTGGTTCGCGCTGCTGGCCGATAATAAGCGACAGATTTATGAATTTTTCAAATGCATTTTTCTCAAAATTCTTTCAGCAGAATTTGATAAAACTCTACCAGAATAATCAGTAAATAATGCTTAATCTAATGGACTACCGTGCATTTTCTGACTCGTCTTAGAAAAGTTAGCGACGATTTCTCTCCATCCCTTGCAAATGCCCCTTTATTTATTTTTTTGGTTCGCGCTGCTGGCCGATAATAAGCGACAGATTTATGAATTTTTCAAATGCATTTTTCTCAAAATTCTTTCAGCAGAATTTGATAAAACTCTACCAGAATAATCAGTAAATAATGCTTAATCTAATGGACTACCGTGCATTTTCTGACTCGTCTTAGAAAAGTTAGCGACGATTTCTCTCCATCCCTTGCAAATGCCCCTTTATTTATTTTTTTGGTTCGCGCTGCTGGCCGATAATAAGCGACAGATTTATGAATTTTTCAAATGCATTTTTCTCAAAATTCTTTCAGCAGAATTTGATAAAACTCTACCAGAATAATCAGTAAATAATGCTTAATCTAATGGACTACCGTGCATTTTCTGACTCGTCTTAGAAAAGTTAGCGACGGTTTCTCTCCATCCCTTGCAATGGCCTTTGCATTTAATATGTTTCCGGTTATTGCTCCATAATTGTAACTTAAAATATAAATTTCTCAAAATCCTTTCAGCAGAATTTGATGAAAATTTGTCAGAATAGATATAGAGTTATGCTTAATCAATAAAACAACCGTGCATTGCATGACTCGTGCTCAGAATTTTTTTATTTCAATGACAAAATGTCTTATATTTCCATGTAAAAATATAGTAATTTTATATTAATTTTATAACTATTTGGTAAATCCCAGCAATATAATAAATTAATTGTAAAATACCAGCTAATTTGTTTTGACATTTTAATGCAGTTTACAATTTTTATTACGAAATAAATGACAAAGACTTAAAATTCAAATGTTCCCGCTTGCCTGTGAATCGATTTTGATTACTGGTTCTTTACACTGGTTCCGATTTGGAGCTGGCGGCATCCTTATCAGTGAATTTCCTTTGACCAAGGCACCCACACGTTTGGGCAATTTTCTCAAAAACTGTTCAGCAGATTTTGATTAAATTTGGTGGAGTTATGCCTGAATATGTGGAGCTCAATATGAGATACCGTGCATTGTCTGACTCGTGCTGTGAATCGAGTTATTTTGATAACAGTGAGAATGCAATTTTTTCGTCGCTTTTTGTATGGAGAAAAACTATAGGTTGGTCAACTGATAAGCGATTTTCTCAAAAACTGTTCAGCAGATTTTGATTAAACTTGCTGGAGATATTCCTGAATATGTGGAGTTTCATTTGCAATATCGTGCATACTCTGACTCGTGCTGTGAATGGAGCTATTCCCCAAAATGTTGGGAGCTAATTTTTTCGTGGTCAAAATTTTCATACTTCCATTGTTTAAAACCACCCAAAAGTTAATAATATTCATAGATAATGCTATTATTAATAGATTTCATCTTTATTTTGTTTAAAAAAGTTAGTTATTAACAAAATAATTAAATTTTAAAAATTGAAAAAATTTTAACAGTGGCTTAACAGCGACCGTCGCTAACTCGGCATTAACAGACCGTCGCTATTTTGACGGACATAGCAAAAACAGCGGAAGAAACAACAGCGTCAGCAACAACAACAACAACAACAACGTCAACAACATCAACAACATCAACAACAACAGGAGCAACAGCCACAACACAACAACAGGTATGTCACTTCTCTTTTTTTTTTACAACTGTATGTTTTAAGGGGTTAGGGGTACTTAGAATTTAAAAAAACCAAAAAATTTTTTTTGCATTTTCCTAAAGTATGATATTTTAAAAATATTGTCTAAAAATTTGAAGTCTTTGAAAGAATTTGAAATCTTTTTCCACTACAAAAAAATTTTTTGAAAATGGTCTATTTTTTACGTCTCTGACTACCCCTAACCCCTTAAGTACTGCAAATCACATTGCGTTTTGCCGTCGGCATTTCGCATTATATTTCGTATCATATTTCTAGTAACTCTAAATTTCTTGTGGTTGTGCACAGTTTCTAAACTGTTGTTATGGAATGAAATGAATTTTGCTGCGCTTCTTCTACATTGGATCATGTGTTTACCATGGTCAAATGCAGAGATCGAGGGAATATCCCTCGGGGATATTGACTTTGACCATATAAAATAAATAAAAATTAAATAATATCAAAATTTAATATCTAAATAATTGAGCTTTTATTTTAACTATTTTTATTACAGCAGCAGCAGCAGCAATAACACCAGCAACAACAGCAATAACGACAACAACATGAACAACAACCAACAACAAGTGGTATGTCTTGTACTCAGTTTTTTCTTTTGGTGTTGGTAATTTTTGGTTGAATTTATACAATTCTCTCCATTCATTTTTCCTTCTCGTGTGTTTGTTGGATTTTATGTTAACTTCTTCTTCGTCCTCAGTTATATTTTTCAAAGTTTTTTTTTCAACATCAAAGACAACAACATGAACAACAACCAACAACAAGTGGTATGTCTTGTACTCAATTTTTGGTTGAATTTATACAATTCTCTCCATTCATTTTCCTTCTCGTGTGTTTGTTGGATTTTATGTTAACTTCTTCTTCGTCCTCAGTTATATTTTTCAAAGCTTTTTCTTAAGTATTAAGCCTCAGAAATAATGTTGAAAAGACTATTTCAGGAGGTCGTCTAGTATGATGGCTGCTTTTTTCATGCAATTTTCAAAAAATAGAAAATGTTGGCCAAATGATTTGAGTAATGCAATTATTTGTCTGTATATATTATTTATTGACATTTTAGCTATTTTGGATATTGTTTAGAAAAGCAAAGAAAATAAGTAAGAAATAAGCAACAAGCAATACAAGAGGAATAACGACAACAACAATTTTCACAAGAAAAGAAATAAATAAGCAATAAAAATTATAGTTCAGAGTTTACTTATATTTTGATTCGAACGAATGATTCTGGTTCCCTCCTATAGGGAATGTCAGCAATGATTAGCTAAAACCAGTTGGGAATTGTATGAGAACATTGTGTGAACAATTACATACAATTCCGTAGTGTGCTTTCTGGGGCTAATATTTCCCAGTAGCCTACTAAGGTACTAAGGGGCGTTAGCTTATGTATAATTTATATAATATAACAGGTATGCCCCCTCTCTATTCCCCCCCTGTTTTTACAACTGTGCCTTTTAATATCTTTTAATTTTTGCATCTCTTCTAATCTTTTAAGAGGTTTGGAGTAGTTAGAAATTTGAAAAAATCAACATTTTTTTTTTAAGTCAATCTGATAAATCTTTTTCGACTAGAAAACAAATTTTTTTTTGAAAATGGTCTATTGGTTACGTCTCTGACCACCCCTAACCCCTTAATTGCTACACCTCACATTGCGTTTTGCCGCCGGCATTTCGCAATTAATGAAAATATGTATGAAATAATTGAGGATTTCTACTTATAGAAGTGAGGATTTCTACTCTTAAAAGTTAGTTCAAAAACGAATTAAAATATTGCATTTTATAATTTATTTTAAATTTTAATTAACTTTAATAACTTTTTGAATATTTATTGGTTTACTTATCAAAATTTTATTTATCTTTTATTCATATTTAAAATGCTAATCTAAGTGTTAAAATTTTCCAAGTGAACCACCCAAAATTTGATGGTAGATTTTTTATCTAAAGCATACATCAATCGCCTTACAAGAATAAATTAAAAAAACCATTTTGCGCAGTTGTGGTAAAATCGAAGTTTTTCAACAGTTATTGATAAAACTATTTTTCCGGATAAGTTTCTTAGATATTGATTTTCTCTTTAGTCGTTGCTGTTTTTTTTTTATCATTTCTTTTATGTTGCCTTTTAATTAAGATTGGGTTCCCATAAATATTTTTTATTTCCTTGCTAAAAGAAGTTATAAGCAATTTACTTGAAAAATTGTAAAAAAAAATTCTTACTTCTCCGGCCATTCTAATTGTATTTTTTATTAAACATTTATCTTTATTTATAAACCAATAAAATGCAAAAGGAAAAACTTAGTATTTTCCAGTCAGTCGCAAGTTATCGGTATTTGAATTATTTCCCATTCACTTGTTTTTAAAAAATTTCACTTCCTAGTTATATAAAGTTGGCCTTTACTTGATAGAGTGAAGTAAATTCGGATAACTTTTGACTACTTGAGTAAAATTAACGGAGCTCTATGTTTTCGGCAAAATTTCCGCTAATTAAATTATTTTGTTGAATTGTTTATAGAAATTCGGGAACTGTAAAATTGGGTCACTACAAATGAGAGTTTTGCATGTTTCAAATGCAGAAATAAATTCTGATCTGACCTTGACGGTCTTTTTGCCTTTCAGCTGTTGTGTAAGTGGTTTTGTAATGGTAGCAAAATCTCTAATAAATAATAAATAAATAAAGCCCAAGGCCAAGAAAGTATTTTATTTGTTTTGTAGTCTTAGGTAAATGAAATTGTTTAGAGGCGATGATCTTGTTAGGGTTTGGTTTGATTCCATTTCCAACAACTGCCTCTTGGGCGCTTTGTGGTCTTGTAGAGAGGCACAGTCGAAATATGCCTCATATTTAAGGGCACTTAATAATGAACCTTTGGATTCCGATTTGGATGACTGATGACTTTTTCTTTATTATTATATTTTTGTCTTTATTATTAGATCTTTATTACAATTGGAATACCTCATAAATGAATTCTTATTAAAAAAGCGAGTGGAAACAATGGAAGTAGTTTCTGTTGCCGTGTCGCAGAGAGCAGTTTCTTTTTTTACAGAAGAGGATGTGGACTAAAGTTTACGAAATTTTGTTACTTAAAAGCTAACTTGATGCAATTTTTGTTGGTTGTGTGTGATTGCGTGGGGGTTTGTGTGTGTGTGTAAACTCAGTCATTGCATTTTGCTGACGCGGCTCTACCACGGAGAGCCTTTGCATGTAAATAATTTGCTTACGAGATAAGTGTTTTATATTCACTTATATTTCATTTTTGTGGAAGCTTAATATTTTTTTTATAGTTTTACATTTTTAGTTCTGCATGTAGGGTTAGTCGGTGAAGTTTTCTCAACGAACGTAATCAGATCTACTCTAGTTTAACCCGGTTAATAATTATGTTTTTTTTTTCTCTTTTGCAGATTATTGAACATTTGCAGCGAGAGTTGGAGCTAAAAAATGCTCGCTTGGCAAGCCAGGTAAATTGTCTTATTTTTTTCCAAATCTAGAAATAAATAACTAAAATAACTTTTACTCTCTTTCAATAGACTCGGCAAATTGAAGAGCAGGTAATTTTTATTTATTTTTCTCAAATCTACAAATAATTAAATCAAATACTCTTTTACTCCCTTTCAATAGGCTCGGCAAATTCAAGAGCTGACAGCGATGCTAAACGTAAGTTAATAAGGATAACATTTTTTTTTTTTTATATAAACTTTTATATATTTTTTTTTGCAGGACAGGGAAGCGCAGTCCCAATCTTATTTGGGAACCATAATGGTAAGAAAATATAATTTTTGTAATTCCCATTCGGTTTAAATCCCAGTTAGTTTTTCGTCTAAGCCGAAGGCCTTAGTTGCAAGTGCTTGTAAAATATAGTAAGGTTGATAGTTTATAAATAACTATATCCTATACTTTAATTATATAATATAAAATTGCTTCAGTCGCAGCAGCTGAAGTCGTGAAATTTCAGCTCTTTACAGTTTCTGCTTTTTCAACTTTTCAAAATGAGCAATTGCTTCTGAAAAAATCAAAAGTCGCAGTCGAAGCAAAAGTTGAAAATCAGAAGTCGCCAAGTGCAGACCTTGATAATACCGGGCTACAATCACAAGAAAATAAATAAGAAATAACAACAACAACAATTTTCACAACAAAAGAAATAAAAAACGTTTTGGCTTGGATTCGAATGAATGATTCTGGTTCCCTCCTATAGGCAATGTCAGCAATGATTAGCTAAAACCAGTTGGGAATTGTATGAGAACATTGTGTGTGAACAATTATAGGGAATGTCAGCAATGATTAGCTAAAACCAGTTGGGAATTGTATGAGAACATTGTGTGAACAATTACATACAATTCCGTAGTGTGCTTTCTGGGGCTAATATTTCCCAGTAGCCTACTAAGGTACTAAGGGGCGTTAATTTATATATAATTTAACAGGTATGTCCCCTCTCTATTGCCCCCCTGTTTTTACAACTGTGTCTTTTAATATCTTTTAATTTTTGCATCTCTCCTAATCTTTTAAGGGGTTAGAGGTAGTAAAAAAATTGCAAAATTCAACATTTTTATTTTTAAGTCAATCCGATAAATCTTTTTGGACTACAAAACAAATTTTTTTTGAAAATATTCTATTGGTTACGTCTCTGACCACCCCTAACCCCTTAATTGCTACACCTCACATTGCGTTTTGCCGCCGGCATTTCGCAATTAATGAAAATATGTATGAAATAATTGATGATTTCTACTTATAGAAGTGAGGATTTCTACTCTTAAAAGTTAGTTTAAAAACGAATTAGATCATTGCATTTTATAATTTATTTTAAATTTTCAATACAATCAATACCAAAAAATATTGAATATTTATTGGTTTACTTATCAAAATTTTATTTATCTTTAGTTCATTTTCAAAATGCTAATCTAAGTGTTAAAATTTTCCAAGTGAACCACCCAAAATTTGATAGTAGATTTTTGATCAAAAAGCAAACATCAATCGCCTTACAAGAATAAATTAAAAAAACCATTTTGCGCAGTTGTGGTAAAATCGAAGTTTTCCAACAGTTATTGATAAAAACATTTTTCCGGATAAGTTTCTTAGATATTGATTTTCTCTTTACTCGTTGCTGTTTTTTTTTTATCATTTCTTTTATGTTGTCTTTTGAATAAGATTGGGTTCCCATAAATATTTTTTATTTCCTTGCTAAAAGAAGTTATAAGCAATTTACTTGAAAAATTGTAAAAAAAAATTCTTACTTCTCCGACCATTCTAATTGTATTTTTTATTAAACATTTATCTTTATTTATAAACCAATAAAATGCAAAAGGAAAAACTTAGTATTTTCCAGTCAGTCGCAAGTTATCGGTATTTGAATTATTTCCCATTCACTTGTTTTTAAAAAATTTCACTTCCTAGTTATATAAAGTTGGCCTTTACTTGATAGAGTGAAGTAAATTCGGATAACTTTTGACTACTTGAGTAAAATTAACGGAGCTCTATGTTTTCGGCAAAATTTCCGCTAATTAAATTATTTTGTTGAATTGTTTATAGAAATTCGGGAACTGTAAAATTGGGTCACTACAAATGAGAGTTTCGCATGTTTCAAATGCAGAAATAAATTCTGATCTGACCTTGACGGTCTTTTTGCCTTTCAGCTGTTGTGTAAGTGGTTTTGTAATGGTAGCAAAATCTCTAATAAATAATAAATAAATAATAGCCCAAGGCCAAGAAAGGATTTTATTTGTTTTCTAGTCTTAGGTAAATAAAATTGTTTAGAGGCGTTGATCTTGTTAGAGTTTGGTTTGATTCCATTTTCCGTAACAACTGCCTCTTGGGCGCTTTGTGTTCTTGTAGATACGGGGAGAAAACAATTATGTCGTCCAAATAAATGAGGCAACCTTTACTGTTTAAGTCGGCAAGAACATTGTCCATTACAAGACAATAGGAAAAGCAGAATCCTAGCCAAATTTCTTCAAAACCCTAACCCAACCTACAAAATAATAAATGCCGGTTGGCCACCATTTACCAAATTAACCAACAACATTAACCAACAAAAAGCTGAAATCACAAATTTTAATAACGAACCCGCAACACTTAACAAAATTATTCTACCAGCAGCAGAATAAGACACTGACCAAACTTAGGGCAAATAAGTTTAAAACATTCCAGAACTTTCAACGCTCTTTTTTCGAAGTGAGTTAAAACAACAAAATTAAAAGCCACAACAGAATTGACTTCAAGAATTAATCAAAGCACTTCAGCTGACAAGACCTTCCGACAATTTCCGGAAACAACCTCCATAACTTGCCTTAGAATTCTCATTCTTAAACATAATTCAAGCAAAACAGTAATAACCAGCTATGGACCAATATCACTTAACTGCTGCCTGTCTAAAACATTAGAAAATATCAAAGAAGCTAACTTCGGTTTTGCTGAAGTTTGTATATCCTTGCAGCTTCATTGTTTTATTATTTTATTTAAAAACAAAAATTTTAAAATAATTGGTATAAATGTTTAACAAAATCAAAAGAAAAAACGAAAAAAGAAGAAAAAACCAAATCTGAAAATGTTCAAAAAGTCTTCTCCGAGAATCGAACCACCATACACACAACTTCTAGCCATCGTACCACCGATCTCTACATATTACGCCACCATCCTGACTTATTAAAATTTATTTAAACTAGTTCGACATATACAGCAAACACAGGGCATCTCGCTCTTTCAATTTCGCTCTGTGCAAGAACTTTTGCATGTGTGTATGCGTGAGCATTAAAATGAATTGAAATTATAAAATTTGATTATTGATTTGTAATCTTAATAATTATCCGATCTAGTTCAAACTTGGTGTATAGTGTATGGATACAAATTAAATTTAAATGCAACAACCAAAAAAAAACAATATTTTGATATATTTCTTATTTGGTGCCGCGCGGATTCGATCGAGGGTCTTTTGTGTTTTTACGGCAGATTCCGTTGAAATTTTTTGCTGGAGTAAATTGATTATATTGACAATTTGTTTTATTGATAGTAGTGTGTTGATACAAATTAGATTTATATTATATTATATTCCAAAAGAAAAAAAATTTGAATTTTAACCCTATTAGTCCGATATTGGATATATCATATAGTTATCCGTTAACTACCAAGCTTCAACTTTCTATGCGTTACAAACATCTCACCAATTTTGTAATACCCTCTGCAAGGGTATAAAAAGAATCAATATAGTATTAATATCAAAAGAAATAATGAAGAAGTAAAGTGAAGAAAGAAAGCAAAATCAAATTATTAAACGAAAAGAAATATGTATATGCACAGGTTAAACGAAAGTAAAACAAAAAAAAGAGAATTTATTTCTGTCTAATGTGTGGTCGATCAAGTGTAAAACAATTAAAACAAATATTAACAATTTAAACAAAAAAAAAAAAAGAGAAAATCAATTATATAGCAAACGGTAAAGTTGATAAATAAAAGTCTTTACAATTTCATCGCTAAAAAGTGCCATTTTAAAGCAAAATTTAAACAAAATCGTTTATAAATGTGTATCTGTGCGATATGAGTCCATGTCAAACATGTTGCAGTTTGACCTCGACGTCTATACGACAGAAAGGTTGGCGGCAGTTGTGGACATACTCAGGAACACACAACATGTATGATAATACAGTTTGAAGTTGCTGCAATTGGGTTTATATTTCGGGGCGACTTATAAATCCAAGCGGCCAAAAATATCTACATACATGCATATGTATATGTCCAACAATACATACAGTAGCGGACAAAGAAATCCGGAAAAAAATATTGTGTTTATTGTTTCTAGAAAATTTGTATTAAACTTATTAAATGAATGTATTTGCTCATCAAAACAAATATTTGTTAGATTCCAGTGATGTGTATGTTATGCCCCTCTCGAGGCACGCCCACTATATTAATTTCTTTTTATTTTAAATATCAGATCTATACCTCAATTACATAAAGTTACAGTAAAAATACCCAAACCTGAAACTTACGTGCATCTCTGCGGAGGCTAGGAATTAGTTTTAGACTCTAAAATTTAGAGAGTGAAAGTTTCTTAGAATTCTTCGTAGATTCCGATTCTGATGCACGCTTACCACGTTTTTTTGGCTAAATACAAATTGACCCGCCCTAATGAACATGTATATAAATGTGTGAAGCTTTTGATATTAATAACTAATTAAATTAAATGTTGTAACTACATTTGAAGACAATTTCTATGCAAAAACATATATTTTCACTTGAAGCAACAAGTTGCATCAACTAGTATTAGAATCATAAGAAAGTCCCCACAAAAAGTTACCAGAAGCAAAAAAAATCAACAATTTTTTGAAGTGAACGTTTTTTTTTTTTTGCCGCGCCCCACACTTTCTGCTGCGTATGTCTGTCAATTTCAAGAGCAACAACAACAACAAATTGCGTAAACACGCAAATACTTACTCTCTTTTTGGTAGGCTACTCTCTCTCTCTCCTAAACAAACGGTTGCGTTGCCGTCTAGAGTCGATTTGTATTCTGCTAACCGATGCGATGCTCTTAACTGCAAACTTTCGATTCGCAGACCAATCAGAGAGACAATTCGCAAATAACAAAAAGAGCAAAACAAAAGCTTTGACAAGCATTTGCATATGTGTATATGCCATGTGTGTTTCTCTCTTTGTGTGTGTGTGTGCTAGCTTTTGCTTATTTTTTGCGCTAGACAAGTCGCCATTTTTGCGCACAGAAATTATAATTAGAATTAGTAAAGCTTTCTCATTTCACTTGTCAAAAATCATATCTTCTAAAGTAGTAAAGCGATTTTCAAAATTTAAAAAGCATTTGATAGATAATTCCTTAACTTCAAATTGAGTTGTTGTCAAAAATGCCACGTGCTCGGGTTGCTTTGAAATTCATGGTCAAAGTTAAAAAATATTTCTTGGTGTATTTTACTCATAAAATTCAGTAAAAAAACGTTTTTTTTAACAAAAATAAACTTTTTTATTTTCATTTTAATATCTAAATCAGATTTTTAAGTGTTTTGTTTTAATTTCTTATAGATTAATTTTGGTCTCCTTCGGGCCCCTTAATACTACAGAGCTTAAATTTGGCACATAAGCTTCTTTTTGCTGTAGGCATTGTATATCTCGGAATCATCCCGATCGGATAACTATATCATATTGCTCCCATAGGAACGATCGATCGAGAATAGAGATAAACCTTCATAACTTTGTTGTTTTTTAATCAATTATTACAAAATTGGTTGTTGTTGTTTCTGAGTTAAGTATAGAGTTTCTAACATATCCACCAAGTTTCATTAGAATTGATTGACTATATCATATAGCTAACATATGTAGTAACGATCAGTCAAGAATATCATTTTAGAGCAATAACCTTTGGTATTTGGAATTTTAGAATTAGTATATATAAAAAAGCCTGTGCTAAGTTTCAGCCTAATCTGTCATCTATATGCTATAGCTATATGCTCCCATAGGAACAATCGGACCAAAAATTTTTTTTTTTTCAAATTACTTTACTCAAGTCACGAACATATGTATAATAGACGTTTAACTTGTTTTAAACGTTTTCCAATGATTTTGTCACATTGTAAATATATAATTGTTAAATAACAGTTTGCTATACGAATTTTGGCGCGGCCGAAGTTAGCCCATCATTCTAGTTTTTTTTTTTTTGTTGGTTTAGTGCGCTTCAGGCAGCGTTTCAAAATGCTCTGCTATTTCGTAGCATTTCGTTGAGCTCTCGCTACCGCTATTATTTTTGACGGGAGCCGTAGCAGAGCCGTAGCCTAACAATAAAAAGTTTGTGCTCTGCTATGCTCTAAGTTTTGTCTCGTCAAAAACTACAGTTGTAGCGAGTAGCACAAAAACAAATGATGCGCTACGCTCTGCCGTAGCGGTAGCAGAAAACAGATAGCGAAAGCGATAGCTGAAAACAGAGAGCGAGATGAAATCATAGCAAGATGAGATCAGAGCCAGATGAGAACATAGCGAGATGATAACAGAGCGAGATGAGAGTAAAACAAATGTGCGAGAGCGATATGAGCAGCAGCAGATCTTTTTTGTGGTTGTTTTTACTGCAATTTTTGGTCGATGTTATATTAACGTAGGCATAAATTGGGTAGTTACAGAAATCAAATAATAAAAAACATTTTATTCAGTTACTAAGAAAATATAATGAACTTAGTCTACATAAAAATCTTTATTTATATTCATTTTCAAATAAAGACATTAAAAAAATAAAAAAAAACCTATTTCAGTCACGAAATTAGAAATTAAAGCTTATAACGAACTTATACTACATAAACATCTACTAATCTTCATTTTCAAATAAACTTAAATTGTTGATAGCACTATCTAAATGATTCGAATTAAGCCTAACTAAAAGTATGTTCTCCAAAGTCTCATGACTTAATCGATTTCGATTATCGGACAGCACCAGTTTCAACGAGGAAAACGCTCTCTCTATTGTAACCTGCAAGTGTAAAGAAATGTATATATTGTTTTTATCTTTATTTTGTATTTTTTAAAACACAAATACTTACTTGAGTTGGCGGTATAGCAAAACATACTTTGCTTAGGGCATAAAGTTCGGGATCGGTTGACTTTTTGTATTTCCAGAAACATAAAACATCTGTATTCGCTTTCATCACTGGTAACTTTAATGTTTCAATCTTTGCATAGACATTAGTTGACTCATTTGGAACAACCATACTAGCACTTAAAAAATCGTCTAATAGCTCGAAATTATTGTCTTTGGTGTGTCCAGAGTCCGTATCCAATGAATTAGTTGAATATGTCATACTGGGATTGGGACCGAAAATTTTAATTTTTTCCCACAATGTCTTTAAAAAATCAATTGCTCTTTCTTTTTGTGAATTGTCTATAATATGATGAAATCTGGGGTCCAAATAAAGGCAAGCGTCGAAGCCCACGTTTGACACTAATGTTTTGGTTCGTGCTTCCATACTTTGAAGAAGATTGTTTGCAATTATAGAAATTATTGAATCCTTATTTGAAGAGTTTGTCGATAAAATCTGATCAGTGGCTAGTTTGCAAGTTAGCCAAACAGCATAAAAATTTCCGTAATGTAACTGCTCTGCTTGGAACTGAACTATTGCCTTTTGTAGTGGAGCCATAATAGTGATATAGGACTCCATAAAATCCCATAAAGCGTCATTTGCTTCGAAATTTTCTTCTTCTGTCTGATTTTCCACAGTTTCGATAAGATCCAATATACTTTTTGCGTTGTTAAGCTTTTCAACCATGTTGAAGGTTGATCCCCATCTTGTAGGACAATCCAATTGAGGTAATTTAAAATTTTTAAGGTCAAATAAATCACGGTAGCCGTTTGAAGACTTTCGAATGTATTTTGTAAGGTTGCGGCATTGAAATAAACACTTCTTTATAACCGTGTGTTTGGTAACATCAAGTGCACAAAGCTGTGCAGTGTGGGCTGCACATCGGCATATTTGTATATCAGCCACAAACATGTTTTCGGTTTTTTCAAAATTATCAATTTGTCTTGTGTACTCAATGTTCTTTTGCTCAATAAAAGTTTCGTCCAAATCTTCATCGCTTGTGTACATTTGTGACAAAATTTTTGAAGTTTTTAACATATTGGCCCCATTATCCGATGTTATTGATACGATTTGGCTCAGAGATATTTCGTAATTATCTAAAACAGAAATAATTTCCTTAGCAAGATTTTTAGATTTACTGGAGTCAGCTCCTTTAAGTTCCACCATGCCAAGAATTTGCGATTTTATTTCATTTTTGCTTATGAATTGTGCACTGATGCCAAAAATATTACGCCCAAGCCGCGTTGCACTATCAATTTTTAAAGATAATAGGCGATTTTTACTCTCTTGTTTTATTTCAAGTCGAACATTCTCTGCCACGTGTTTAAGAACAGACTTGCACTTACTTCCATTCAACTTAAAATTTATACCATGTTTTGTTTCAAGCCCTTGACATATGGGGTCAATTATATTGCGCATATTAATTGAATTAAGCACATGGAATGGAATGCTTTCTTCAGTTACAAGGCCAATATATGACCGAATTAATGTTTTTCTGTTGATTTTCACTTTTACTAGTTGATGTTTTAAATTTTTAGAAGTGGCAACAGAATCACTAATCTCACTTCCTTTATCATCGATTTGAATTTCGTGCAACAATAAATGCTTTTTTAAATTAAAAACACGATCTTTTTTTAAAAGTCGTTCGCATTTTTTGCATTTAACGTGATCGTCATCACTTGCATCGAAATATTTACTAATATTAAAATTCTTTTTTTGCGGTGGCATGTTTGCACATTGAATCAATACTTTAAAGTGCCAAATTTTCAGTCTACTACAAAGCAATATGAAAAAAGTAACGGTGCATTTCGAAAACCGACCAAAAATTGCAGTAAAAACAAACACAAAAAAGATCTGCTGCTGCTCATATCGCTCTCGCACATTTGTTTTACTCTCATCTCGCTCTGTTATCATCTCGCTATGTTCTCATCTGGCTCTGATCTCATCTTGCTATGATTTCATCTCGCTCTCTGTTTTCAGCTATCGCTTTCGCTATCTGTTTTCTGCTACCGCTACGGCAGAGCGTAGCGCATCATTTGTTTTTGTGCTACTCGCTACAACTGTAGTTTTTGACGAGACAAAACTTAGAGCATAGCAGAGCACAAACTTTTTATTGTTAGGCTACGGCTCTGCTACGGCTCTCGTCAAAAATGAGAGCGGTAGCGAGAGCATAGCACAATTTTTATTGCTATTGCTGCTACAGAGTAGTTTATGCAAACGCTGGCTTCAGGCAATATGATGATATTTTTCTTCTTTGTTTTGCATTTCCAGGGGCGGATCCAGAGGCAAATTTTGGGGAGGGGGAACTCACTATTCAAAAGTGTCAATGTGTTAAAGTGCTTTATTGAAAAACATTGTATTCTTCGTGTTAGAAACCTTTTGGGGGGGAACTCTCCACCAGTTCCACCACCACCAGTATTAAATGGCATTTCAACAATAGAGAATACAGAATAATGGCGAATAGTGAAACTTGCCAACAAAATGAAGCAAAAAGAAAAAGAAGAAAACTTGCAAAAAAATAATTTTAATCAAGTAGTCAAAAGTTATCCGAATTTACTTCACTCTATCAAGTAAAGGCTAACTTTATATAACTAGGAAGTGAAATTTTTTAAAAACAAGTGAATGGGAAATAATTCAAATACCGATAACTTGCGACTGACTGGAAAATACTAAGTTTTTCCTTTTGCATTTTATTGGTTTATAAATAAAGATAAATGTTTAATAAAAAATACAATTAGAATGGTCGGAGAAGTAAGAATTTTTTTTTACAATTTTTCAAGTAAATTGCTTATAACTTCTTTTAGCAAGGAAATAAAAAATATTTATGGGAACCCAATCTTATTCAAAAGACAACATAAAAGAAATGATAAAAAAAAAACAGCAACGAGTAAAGAGAAAATCAATATCTAAGAAACTTATCCGGAAAAATGTTTTTATCAATAACTGTTGGAAAACTTCGATTTTACCACAACTGCGCAAAATGGTTTTTTTAATTTATTCTTGTAAGGCGATTGATGTTTGCTTTTTGATCAAAAATCTACTATCAAATTTTGGGTGGTTCACTTGGAAAATTTTAACACTTAGATTAGCATTTTGAAAATGAACTAAAGATAAATAAAATTTTGATAAGTAAACCAATAAATATTCAATATTTTTTGGTATTGATTGTATTGAAAATTTAAAATAAATTATAAAATGCAATGATCTAATTCGTTTTTAAACTAACTTTTAAGAGTAGAAATCCTCACTTCTATAAGTAGAAATCATCAATTATTTCATACATATTTTCATTAATTGCGAAATGCCGGCGGCAAAACGCAATGTGAGGTGTAGCAATTAAGGGGTTAGGGGTGGTCAGAGACGTAACCAATAGAATATTTTCAAAAAAAATTTGTTTTGTAGTCCAAAAAGATTTATCGGATTGACTTAAAAATAAAAATGTTGAATTTTGCAATTTTTTTACTACCTCTAACCCCTTAAAAGATTAGGAGAGATGCAAAAATTAAAAGATATTAAAAGACACAGTTGTAAAAACAGGGGGGCAATAGAGAGGGGACATACCTGTTAAATTATATATAAATTAACGCCCCTTAGTACCTTAGTAGGCTACTGGGAAATATTAGCCCCAGAAAGCACACTACGGAATTGTATGTAATTGTTCACACAATGTTCTCATACAATTCCCAACTGGTTTTAGCTAATCATTGCTGACATTCCCTATAATTGTTCACACACAATGTTCTCATACAATTCCCAACTGGTTTTAGCTAATCATTGCTGACATTGCCTATAGGAGGGAACCAGAATCATTCATTCGAATCCAAGCCAAAACGTTTTTTATTTCTTTTGTTGTGAAAATTGTTGTTGTTGTTATTTCTTATTTATTTTCTTGTGATTGTAGCCCGGTATTATCAAGGTCTGCACTTGGCGACTTCTGATTTTCAACTTTTGCTTCGACTGCGACTTTTGATTTTTTCAGAAGCAATTGCTCATTTTGAAAAGTTGAAAAAGCAGAAACTGTAAAGAGCTGAAATTTCACGACTTCAGCTGCTGCGACTGAAGCAATTTTATATTATATAATTAAAGTATAGGATATAGTTATTTATAAACTATCAACCTTACTATATTTTACAAGCACTTGCAACTAAGGCCTTCGGCTTAGACGAAAAACTAACTGGGATTTAAACCGAATGGGAATTACAAAAATTATATTTTCTTACCATTATGGTTCCCAAATAAGATTGGGACTGCGCTTCCCTGTCCTGCAAAAAAAAATATATAAAAGTTTATATAAAAAAAAAAATGTTATCCTTATTAACTTACGTTTAGCATCGCTGTCAGCTCTTGAATTTGCCGAGCCTATTGAAAGGGAGTAAAAGAGTATTTGATTTAATTATTTGTAGATTTGAGAAAAATAAATAAAAATTACCTGCTCTTCAATTTGCCGAGTCTATTGAAAGAGAGTAAAAGTTATTTTAGTTATTTATTTCTAGATTTGGAAAAAAATAAGACAATTTACCTGGCTTGCCAAGCGAGCATTTTTTAGCTCCAACTCTCGCTGCAAATGTTCAATAATCTGCAAAAGAGAAAAAAAAAACATAATTATTAACCGGGTTAAACTAGAGTAGATCTGATTACGTTCGTTGAGAAAACTTCACCGACTAACCCTACATGCAGAACTAAAATGTAAAACTATAAAAAAAATATTAAGCTTCCACAAAAATGAAATATAAGTGAATATAAAACACTTATCTCGTAAGCAAATTATTTACATGCAAAGGCTCTCCGTGGTAGAGCCGCGTCAGCAAAATGCAATGACTGAGTTTACACACACACACAAACCCCCACGCAATCACACACAACCAACAAAAATTGCATCAAGTTAGCTTTTAAGTAACAAAATTTCGTAAACTTTAGTCCACATCCTCTTCTGTAAAAAAAGAAACTGCTCTCTGCGACACGGCAACAGAAACTACTTCCATTGTTTCCACTCGCTTTTTTAATAAGAATTCATTTATGAGGTATTCCAATTGTAATAAAGATCTAATAATAAAGACAAAAATATAATAATAAAGAAAAAGTCATCAGTCATCCAAATCGGAATCCAAAGGTTCATTATTAAGTGCCCTTAAATATGAGGCATATTTCGACTGTGCCTCTCTACAAGACCACAAAGCGCCCAAGAGGCAGTTGTTGGAAATGGAATCAAACCAAACCCTAACAAGATCATCGCCTCTAAACAATTTCATTTACCTAAGACTACAAAACAAATAAAATACTTTCTTGGCCTTGGGCTTTATTTATTTATTATTTATTAGAGATTTTGCTACCATTACAAAACCACTTACACAACAGCTGAAAGGCAAAAAGACCGTCAAGGTCAGATCAGAATTTATTTCTGCATTTGAAACATGCAAAACTCTCATTTGTAGTGACCCAATTTTACAGTTCCCGAATTTCTATAAACAATTCAACAAAATAATTTAATTAGCGGAAATTTTGCCGAAAACATAGAGCTCCGTTAATTTTACTCAAGTAGTCAAAAGTTATCCGAATTTACTTCACTCTATCAAGTAAAGGCCAACTTTATATAACTAGGAAGTGAAATTTTTTAAAAACAAGTGAATGGGAAATAATTCAAATACCGATAACTTGCGACTGACTGGAAAATACTAAGTTTTTCCTTTTGCATTTTATTGGTTTATAAATAAAGATAAATGTTTAATAAAAAATACAATTAGAATGGCCGGAGAAGTAAGAATTTTTTTTTACAATTTTTCAAGTAAATTGCTTATAACTTCTTTTAGCAAGGAAATAAAAAATATTTATGGGAACCCAATCTTAATTAAAAGGCAACATAAAAGAAATGATAAAAAAAAAAACAGCAACGACTAAAGAGAAAATCAATATCTAAGAAACTTATCCGGAAAAATAGTTTTATCAATAACTGTTGAAAAACTTCGATTTTACCACAACTGCGCAAAATGGTTTTTTTAATTTATTCTTGTAAGGCGATTGATGTATGCTTTAGATAAAAAATCTACCATCAAATTTTGGGTGGTTCACTTGGAAAATTTTAACACTTAGATTAGCATTTTAAATATGAATAAAAGATAAATAAAATTTTGATAAGTAAACCAATAAATATTCAAAAAGTTATTAAAGTTAATTAAAATTTAAAATAAATTATAAAATGCAATATTTTAATTCGTTTTTGAACTAACTTTTAAGAGTAGAAATCCTCACTTCTATAAGTAGAAATCCTCAATTATTTCATACATATTTTCATTAATTGCGAAATGCCGGCGGCAAAACGCAATGTGAGGTGTAGCAATTAAGGGGTTAGGGGTGGTCAGAGACGTAACCAATAGACCATTTTCAAAAAAAAATTTGTTTTCTAGTCGAAAAAGATTTATCAGATTGACTTAAAAAAAAAATGTTGATTTTTTCAAATTTCTAACTACTCCAAACCTCTTAAAAGATTAGAAGAGATGCAAAAATTAAAAGATATTAAAAGGCACAGTTGTAAAAACAGGGGGGGAATAGAGAGGGGGCATACCTGTTATATTATATAAATTATACATAAGCTAACGCCCCTTAGTACCTTAGTAGGCTACTGGGAAATATTAGCCCCAGAAAGCACACTACGGAATTGTATGTAATTGTTCACACAATGTTCTCATACAATTCCCAACTGGTTTTAGCTAATCATTGCTGACATTCCCTATAGGAGGGAACCAGAATCATTCGTTCGAATCAAAATATAAGTAAACTCTGAACTATAATTTTTATTGCTTATTTATTTCTTTTCTTGTGAAAATTGTTGTTGTCGTTATTCCTCTTGTATTGCTTGTTGCTTATTTCTTACTTATTTTCTTTGCTTTTCTAAACAATATCCAAAATAGCTAAAATGTCAATAAATAATATATACAGACAAATAATTGCATTACTCAAATCATTTGGCCAACATTTTCTATTTTTTGAAAATTGCATGAAAAAAGCAGCCATCATACTAGACGACCTCCTGAAATAGTCTTTTCAACATTATTTCTGAGGCTTAATACTTAAGAAAAAGCTTTGAAAAATATAACTGAGGACGAAGAAGAAGTTAACATAAAATCCAACAAACACACGAGAGGGAAAAATGAATGGAGAGAATTGTATAAATTCAACCAAAAATTACCAACACCAAAAGAAAAAACTGAGTACAAGACATACCACTTGTTGTTGGTTGTTGTTCATGTTGTTGTCGTTATTGCTGTTGTTGCTGGTGTTATTGCTGCTGCTGCTGCTGTAATAAAAATAGTTAAAATAAAAGCTCAATTATTTAGATATTAAATTTTGATATTATTTAATTTTTATTTATTTTATATGGTCAAAGTCAATATCCCCGAGGGATATTCCCTCGATCTCTGCATTTGACCATGGTAAACACATGATCCAATGTAGAAGAAGCGCAGCAAAATTCATTTCATTCCATAACAACAGTTTAGAAACTGTGCACAACCACAAGAAATTTAGAGTTACTAGAAATATGATACGAAATATAATGCGAAATGCCGACGGCAAAACACAATGTGATTTGCAGTACTTAAGGGGTTAGGGGTAGTCAGAGACGTAAAAAATAGACCATTTTCAAAAAATTTTTTTGTAGTGGAAAAAGATTTCAAATTCTTTCAAAGACTTCAAATTTTTAGACAATATTTTTAAAATATCATACTTTAGGAAAATGCAAAAAAAATTTTTTGGTTTTTTTAAATTCTAAGTACCCCTAACCCCTTAAAACATACAGTTGTAAAAAAAAAAGAGGCGTGGTTGTGGCTGTTGCAGTTGCTCCTGTTGTTGTTGTTGTTGTTGCTGACGCTGTTCTTGCTGCCGCTGTTGTTGCTACCGCTGTCGCTGTTGCTGATACTGAGCTTTTAATTTTGTATTCTCTTCTTCTCTTTTTCTGTCTTCTTCAATTTTCCCGCTCTTTTTGCTGCTACATTTCGCTAGCTGGCGACAAAAATTCCAATGTTAAGTATTTACAGTCTCATTTGTGAGTCTGTTAAAGACCCATTGCTCATGCATGAGTCTGCTAATAAACAAGCGCCAAGTCTCTCAAAGAAAAAAAATGCGTTGGAGAAGGATGGCAGAGGAAAAAGAAACCAAAAAAACTGAAGCAAGCAAGTCGTCCCTGCCGACATTGAGTATACCCTGTACCAACTAGTTATTATATTAAATAGAGTCAAACACCCTCGAAATAGCGATTAATTTCATAAAAAAAATTCTTTAACATGCCGCAACAGCGAAAGCATGCTATATCGCTCACTCTTTCCAGCTAGTGTCGCCTTGGCAATTCAGTTCAAAATGCACATTCGTATTTCTCCGATATTTATTGTCCGACTTCGACTAAAATTGGTCAGATGATGCATATTAGCCACATTATTAGGTGTGCCAAATAAGAATATGATTCCTCACAAAACTGCTCTAATAATTAGTTTTTTCTGAATTGCGGGGGCGGAAGTTGGCGTGGCAAAAATTTTAAACTTTCTTGATCTGCGTAGTCACTAGACAAATGATCGAACAACCTCAAAATCGCAATCAGTTCAAAACAAAATTCCCATTTTCATGCAGCAGCAGCGAACGCATGCTATCTCGCTCTTTCTTATCTGCCAATGCCGCCTTGGCATCTCAGTACAAAACGGATATAGCCATATCTCCGATGTTTATTGTCCGATTTCAACAAAATTTGATCAGCTGGTCCAGTTTGGGTATATAATTAAGTGTACCAAGTAAGAATACGATAACTTGAAAGCAGCCCTAGTTATCGTTTTTTTTAAATTGCGGGGGTGGAAGTGGGCGGGGCTAAAATTTGAACCAAACTTGATCTGCTTTGACATTGACGGATGATCACACCCAATTTGGTAGCTCTAGCTCTTATAGTCTCCGAGATCTAGATGTTCATACGGACAGACGGACGGACGGACAGACGGACATGTCTCAATCGACTCGGCTGGTGATGCTGATCAAGAATATATATATTTTATGGGGTCGGAAACGCTTCCTTCTGCCTGTTACATACATTTTAGCGACTTTAATATACCCTTTTACCCTTTGGGTACAGGGTATAAAAAGCGGTAGCGGGGGCGGCAAATCAGTTGTTTTTTGCTAGCGGAGTAAATTGTAAATTGGTGCTGCTTTCTTGTGAACAAAATTATTAGTTTTTTTTTTGTTTATATCTTTTGGTTAATAAAGTAAATTTATTTCTTTATTTCGTGGATCTGCTGGAGTGGAGTTATTCGCGGACTTGGGCAAAAAACATAAACAATTGATATCTTTTGGAAGTGACTAAATACTCATCACATTAGCAAATCCAACTTTTTTTTCCTACATATGGATGTATATGTTGCATCAACTAGTATTAGAATCATAAGAAAGTCCCCACAAAAAGTTACCAGAAGCAAAAAAAATCAACAATTTTTTGAAGTGAACGTTTTTTTTTTTTTGCCGCGCCCCACACTTTCTGCTGCGTATGTCTGTCAATTTCAAGAGCAACAACAACAACAAATTGCGTAAACACGCAAATACTTACTCTCTTTTTGGTAGGCTACTCTCTCTCTCTCCTAAACAAACGGTTGCGTTGCCGTCTAGAGTCGATTTGTATTCTGCTAACCGATGCGATGCTCTTAATTGCAAACTTTCGATTCGCAGACCAATCAGAGAGACAATTCGCAAATAACAAAAAGAGCAAAACAAAAGCTTTGACAAGCATTTGCATATGTGTATATGCCATGTGTGTTTCTCTCTTTGTGTGTGTGTGTGCTAGCTTTTGCTTATTTTTTGCGCTAGACAAGTCGCCATTTTTGCGCACAGAAATTATAATTAGAATTAGTAAAGCTTTCTCATTTCACTTGTCAAAAATCATATCTTCTAAAGTAGTAAAGCGATTTTCAAAATTTAAAAAGCATTTGATAGATAATTCCTTAACTTCAAATTGAGTTGTTGTCAAAAATGCCACGTGCTCGGGTTGCTTTGAAATTCATGGTCAAAGTTAAAAAATATTTCTTGGTGTATTTTACTCATAAAATTCAGTAAAAAAACGTTTTTTTTAACAAAAATAAACTTTTTTATTTTCATTTTAATATCTAAATCAGATTTTTAAGTGTTTTGTTTTAATTTCTTATAGATTAATTTTGGTCTCCTTCGGGCCCCTTAATACTACAGAGCTTAAATTTGGCACATAAGCTTCTTTTTGCTGTAGGCATTGTATATCTCGGAATCATCCCGATCGGATAACTATATCATATTGCTCCCATAGGAACGATCGATCGAGAATAGAGATAAACCTTCATAACTTTGTTGTTTTTTAATCAATTATTACAAAATTGGTTGTTGTTGTTTCTGAGTTAAGTATAGAGTTTCTAACATATCCACCAAGTTTCATTAGAATTGATTGACTATATCATATAGCTAACATATGTAGTAACGATCAGTCAAGAATATCATTTTAGAGCAATAACCTTTGGTATTTGGAATTTTAGAATTAGTATATATAAAAAAGCCTGTGCTAAGTTTCAGCCTAATCTGTCATCTATATGCTATAGCTATATGCTCCCATAGGAACAATCGGACCAAAAATTTTTTTTTTTTCAAATTACTTTACTCAAGCCACGAACATATAATAGACGTTTAACTTGTTTTAAACGTTTTCCAATGATTTTGTCACATTGTAAATATATAATTGTTAAATAACAGTTTGCTATACGAATTTTGGCGCGGCCGAAGTTAGCCCATCATTCTAGTTTTTTTTTTTTGTTGGTTTAGTGCGCTTCAGGCAATATGATGATATTTTTCTTCTTTGTTTTGCATTTCCAGGGGCGGATCCAGAGGCAAATTTTGGGGAGGGGGAACTCACTATTCAAAAGTGTCAATGTGTTAAAGTGCTTTATTGAAAAACATTGTATTCTTCGTGTTAGAAACCTTTTGGGGGGGAACTCTCCACCAGTTCCACCACCACCAGTATTAAATGGCATTTCAACAATAGAGAATACAGAATAATGGCGAATAGTGAAACTTGCCAACAAAATGAAGCAAAAAGAAAAAGAAGAAAACTTGCAAAAAAATAATTTTAATCAAGTAGTCAAAAGTTATCCGAATTTACTTCACTCTATCAAGTAAAGGCTAACTTTATATAACTAGGAAGTGAAATTTTTTAAAAACAAGTGAATGGGAAATAATTCAAATACCGATAACTTGCGACTGACTGGAAAATACTAAGTTTTTCCTTTTGCATTTTATTGGTTTATAAATAAAGATAAATGTTTAATAAAAAATACAATTAGAATGGCCGGAGAAGTAAGAATTTTTTTTTACAATTTTTCAAGTAAATTGCTTATAACTTCTTTTAGCAAGGAAATAAAAAATATTTATGGGAACCCAATCTTATTCAAAAGACAACATAAAAGAAATGATAAAAAAAAAACAGCAACGAGTAAAGAGAAAATCAATATCTAAGAAACTTATCCGGAAAAATGTTTTTATCAATAACTGTTGGAAAACTTCGATTTTACCACAACTGCGCAAAATGGTTTTTTTAATTTATTCTTGTAAGGCGATTGATGTTTGCTTTTTGATCAAAAATCTACTATCAAATTTTGGGTGGTTCACTTGGAAAATTTTAACACTTAGATTAGCATTTTGAAAATGAACTAAAGATAAATAAAATTTTGATAAGTAAACCAATAAATATTCAATATTTTTTGGTATTGATTGTATTGAAAATTTAAAATAAATTATAAAATGCAATGATCTAATTCGTTTTTAAACTAACTTTTAAGAGTAGAAATCCTCACTTCTATAAGTAGAAATCATCAATTATTTCATACATATTTTCATTAATTGCGAAATGCCGGCGGCAAAACGCAATGTGAGGTGTAGCAATTAAGGGGTTAGGGGTGGTCAGAGACGTAACCAATAGAATATTTTCAAAAAAAATTTGTTTTGTAGTCCAAAAAGATTTATCGGATTGACTTAAAAATAAAAATGTTGAATTTTGCAATTTTTTTACTACCTCTAACCCCTTAAAAGATTAGGAGAGATGCAAAAATTAAAAGATATTAAAAGACACAGTTGTAAAAACAGGGGGGCAATAGAGAGGGGACATACCTGTTAAATTATATATAAATTAACGCCCCTTAGTACCTTAGTAGGCTACTGGGAAATATTAGCCCCAGAAAGCACACTACGGAATTGTATGTAATTGTTCACACAATGTTCTCATACAATTCCCAACTGGTTTTAGCTAATCATTGCTGACATTCCCTATAATTGTTCACACACAATGTTCTCATACAATTCCCAACTGGTTTTAGCTAATCATTGCTGACATTGCCTATAGGAGGGAACCAGAATCATTCATTCGAATCCAAGCCAAAACGTTTTTTATTTCTTTTGTTGTGAAAATTGTTGTTGTTGTTATTTCTTATTTATTTTCTTGTGATTGTAGCCCGGTATTATCAAGGTCTGCACTTGGCGACTTCTGATTTTCAACTTTTGCTTCGACTGCGACTTTTGATTTTTTCAGAAGCAATTGCTCATTTTGAAAAGTTGAAAAAGCAGAAACTGTAAAGAGCTGAAATTTCACGACTTCAGCTGCTGCGACTGAAGCAATTTTATATTATATAATTAAAGTATAGGATATAGTTATTTATAAACTATCAACCTTACTATATTTTACAAGCACTTGCAACTAAGGCCTTCGGCTTAGACGAAAAACTAACTGGGATTTAAACCGAATGGGAATTACAAAAATTATATTTTCTTACCATTATGGTTCCCAAATAAGATTGGGACTGCGCTTCCCTGTCCTGCAAAAAAAAATATATAAAAGTTTATATAAAAAAAAAAAAAATGTTATCCTTATTAACTTACGTTTAGCATCGCTGTCAGCTCTTGAATTTGCCGAGCCTATTGAAAGGGAGTAAAAGAGTATTTGATTTAATTATTTGTAGATTTGAGAAAAATAAATAAAAATTACCTGCTCTTCAATTTGCCGAGTCTATTGAAAGAGAGTAAAAGTTATTTTAGTTATTTATTTCTAGATTTGGAAAAAAATAAGACAATTTACCTGGCTTGCCAAGCGAGCATTTTTTAGCTCCAACTCTCGCTGCAAATGTTCAATAATCTGCAAAAGAGAAAAAAAAAACATAATTATTAACCGGGTTAAACTAGAGTAGATCTGATTACGTTCGTTGAGAAAACTTCACCGACTAACCCTACATGCAGAACTAAAATGTAAAACTATAAAAAAAATATTAAGCTTCCACAAAAATGAAATATAAGTGAATATAAAACACTTATCTCGTAAGCAAATTATTTACATGCAAAGGCTCTCCGTGGTAGAGCCGCGTCAGCAAAATGCAATGACTGAGTTTACACACACACACAAACCCCCACGCAATCACACACAACCAACAAAAATTGCATCAAGTTAGCTTTTAAGTAACAAAATTTCGTAAACTTTAGTCCACATCCTCTTCTGTAAAAAAAGAAACTGCTCTCTGCGACACGGCAACAGAAACTACTTCCATTGTTTCCACTCGCTTTTTTAATAAGAATTCATTTATGAGGTATTCCAATTGTAATAAAGATCTAATAATAAAGACAAAAATATAATAATAAAGAAAAAGTCATCAGTCATCCAAATCGGAATCCAAAGGTTCATTATTAAGTGCCCTTAAATATGAGGCATATTTCGACTGTGCCTCTCTACAAGACCACAAAGCGCCCAAGAGGCAGTTGTTGGAAATGGAATCAAACCAAACCCTAACAAGATCATCGCCTCTAAACAATTTCATTTACCTAAGACTACAAAACAAATAAAATACTTTCTTGGCCTTGGGCTTTATTTATTTATTATTTATTAGAGATTTTGCTACCATTACAAAACCACTTACACAACAGCTGAAAGGCAAAAAGACCGTCAAGGTCAGATCAGAATTTATTTCTGCATTTGAAACATGCAAAACTCTCATTTGTAGTGACCCAATTTTACAGTTCCCGAATTTCTATAAACAATTCAACAAAATAATTTAATTAGCGGAAATTTTGCCGAAAACATAGAGCTCCGTTAATTTTACTCAAGTAGTCAAAAGTTATCCGAATTTACTTCACTCTATCAAGTAAAGGCCAACTTTATATAACTAGGAAGTGAAATTTTTTAAAAACAAGTGAATGGGAAATAATTCAAATACCGATAACTTGCGACTGACTGGAAAATACTAAGTTTTTCCTTTTGCATTTTATTGGTTTATAAATAAAGATAAATGTTTAATAAAAAATACAATTAGAATGGCCGGAGAAGTAAGAATTTTTTTTTACAATTTTTCAAGTAAATTGCTTATAACTTCTTTTAGCAAGGAAATAAAAAATATTTATGGGAACCCAATCTTAATTAAAAGGCAACATAAAAGAAATGATCAAGTTAAAAGCAACGAGTTAAGAGAAAATCAATAACTAAGAAATATCTAAGAACACTTCGATTTTACCAAAACTGCGCAAAATGATTTTTTTAAGATAAAAAATCTACCATCGCTTGGAAAATTTTAACACCATATTATCAACAAATTAATAAAAAACAAATATCAATAATAATTATTGTGGTCTGTAAGACTAACTTAGATTACCATTTTGAAAATGAAGAAAAGATAAATAAAATTTTGATAAGTAAACCAATAAATATTCAGTATTCAAAATTCTGTGGTGTTGATATGATAAGTTAATTAAAATTTAAAATAAATTATAAATGCAATGATCTAATTCGTTTTTTAACTTTTAACTTTTAACTAACTTTTAAGAATATAAATCCTCACTTCTATATGTAGAAATCCTCAATTATTTCATACATTTTTTCATTAATTGCGAAATGCCGTCGGCAAAACGCAATGTTAGGTGCAGCAATTAGGGGTTAGGGGTAGTCAGAGATGTAAACAATAGACCATTTCCAAAAAAAATTTGTTTTGTAGGCGAAAAATATTTATCGGATTGACTTAAAAAAAATGTTGATTTTTTCAAATTTCTAACTTCCCCAAACCCCTTAAAAGATTAGGAGAGATGCAAAAATTAAAAGATATTAAAAGGCACAGTTGTACAAACAGGGGGGAATAGAGAGGGGACATACCTGTTAAATTATATAAATTATATATAAGTTAACGCCTCTTAGTACCTTAGTACTGGGAAATATTAGCCCCAGAAAGCACACCACGGAATTGTATGTAATTGTCACACAATGTTCTCATACAATTCCCCACTGGTTTTAGCTAAGCATTGCTGACATTCCCTATAGGAGGGAACCAGAATCATTCATTCGAATCCAAACCAAAACGTTTTTTATTTCTTTTGTTGTGAAAATTGTTGTTGTTGTTATTCCTCTTGTTTTGCTTGTTGCTTATTTCTTATTTATTTTTTTGTGATTATGACCCGATATTATCAAGCAAGGAAAGGCAGCAATAAATTTTGCTCTCGAATTTAAAGAGGGCTTTGTATGGGGGTTCGGGGGAAACTGCCCTGGGCGATGACCCCGCTCCGTTTTGTGAACATTCCAACAGGCCAACTGAACTAATTGAAGAATTGTTTTCAACCTGTTAAGAGAAAAGAAAAAATTCATCGTGTAATTACAAATATTTTATTTTCTTACCTCCAATTGCGTTAAAAGGCGTTAAACATTAAACATTAAAACTTAAAACTATTTTATAAATATTTTTTTTTTATGTTATAAAATCTCCTGTCTCCTGGAAAGATGTTTTAGTAAGGTTAATATGTAATATTAAATTATATATTTACTTACTAAACAGCAAATTGGGAACAGTTTTCGCCACATAGCAGTTTCCCTGATCCTCTCCCGAATACTTGCTAGGCTTCTCACCTCGTTTGCACTTTAATGTCGCCTAAGCAGCCGCCGCCTCCTGTTTACCAATTGCTGGTAGAGCAGACTCCTTGACCTGCAGGTCCGACAGTGGCCAGCAAACCCCATCAAATTCCGGCGACAAAATAAATCGCACAGCCCGCACCGGTAAGAGTAGGAGGCGTCTGCTGAGTCACATACGCATTGGCGTATGTATATCAGCAACTCTGTACTGGTGCCACCTTTGCCGCAAAGGCAGCAATATACTTTTCCCCGGAATTTGAAGAGGGCTCTAAATGGGGTATTGGGAAGGGGCGACACTGCCCTGGGCGCTGGCAATGTCAACTCTGCTTCCCTGGCCTGCAAAACAAAGAATATAAAAGTTTATATATAAAAAAATATTTTTTATCCTCATTAACTTACATTGGCCGCCGCCTCTAGCTGCTTAATTTGGAGAGCCTATTGAAAGGGAGTAAAAGTTATTTGAGTTATTTATTTCTAGATTTAGAACAAATAAGACAATTTACCTGGCTTTCTAAGCGCGCATTCTTTAAATTTATTTTCCCATATAAGAAACTATTATTTGTCTGCAAAAATGAAAAAAAAAAACATAATTAATAATCGGGTTTATGTTCGTTGAAAAAGTGCACCGACTGACCCCCAACTACAGCACCAACGACTGAACTGAAGTTGTTGTACAATTTAAATTGTGCTAAGTTTCAGCCAAATCGGTCATCTATATGCTAATGCTCTGTTTTATGATTTACACGCTTTTATAAAACTATTTTATGAAATTGTTGTCATTATAATAATTAAATTATTAATTATTCGCTTCAAATGAGATTGGATGATCAGATCATCATAATTATATTTGGATTTTGACTTGTGCCATGGCGGCCATCAAATGGGAAATCTGGAAGGGGGCCAACAAATCATTAACCGTTCAAAACCCTAACAGTAAACATATTCAAAAATGTAAAACACAGGACTACAGGATTGTAGTTTACTTCAGATACAACAATTAAAGATACATATAGAAATGAAAGGATAGTCCAAAATCGACATCGGCCATCCATGTTATTGGATTTGATTCAGGTTGCTTAGTTTTATAAATTACTAAATTATTTAATATCACTTAAACTTTACTTGGTACGAAATTTTTGTCGCGCACTGTAAACAATTAATGTCGCAACTTTCAAAAATGTTCGCCGTTCGTTTTTCAATGTCAATTTATTAACTCAAAATTGTGTTGCTTATTTTTATTGCATTTAATTAAATTGCCATAACCTAGTCCCTTTGTACTATGCCATTAACCGATCTGGTTTTGATTTTTAATTGATTTTATTCTTATATTTTTCCAGATCAGCCAAGATGATGGACTACCTCAAGAGATTTGCTGCCAGTGTAAGGCAGAATTTCTTATGGTGGCGAAATTTCGTCGAAGATGTGTGCGTATGCAGCAACGTCTGCAGGATTATGCCCAGGAATTATCCGACAGACAAGAGGCAAGACTGAACAAGCGGCAGCAAAAGAGAAAGAGGGAACACGAATTGACACAGCACAGGTGCAAAAACAACAGCACGAACACAATGTTTCCTACACTCAAGTACCCAAATCACAAATGGATAGTAAGCGTCGTCTTAGATCCGATTCTGATGTGGAATCACAACCAGAGCCACAGCCAAAGGAATATAAGACTGAAGAAGAGACTGAATTGCCGCCGTCTAAAATTCGACGTTTGACGGGAACCAGAGCAGGAGCCAGAGCGCGAGCAGAGCCAATAAGAACAGCACCAACACCAATGGATTTTCTAGCTGAATTTGAGAAGCAATGTGAAATGCGAAACCAGAGTCCATCTCCCATACCCAGTTCTCCGGACCAATCTCCTCGTCTGCGAAAGAACAATTGGAAGTTGAAATGAATATGAATATGTTGACACGAATTTAAATGGCATATTTAATGAAATTCAAGATCAGCATATATATCCATCCACATATTGATGAGTTTCTAACGCCCGCCGAATTCAGCAGTCATCGGCCAGTAATGGTGATATCTTTGAAAGTAATAATTTCACCAACGAATTGATTGGTTTTCAAAAGCCACACCCGAAAAGCCACAGAATTGACGCAGCTGCTCAACGAGTTGCAGCCGGCAGCGCCTACAGTAATAATTGGATACTATAACCAACTATGAGCAGCTCATCCAAATACCAAATGGAACATTGGAGGTAATGTCACAATGGTCACAGCAGCATTCGCCGGTTCAGCAGCAGCAACCAGTGCAGCAGAGTCAAACCCAGCTACAATGGTCAGCTGTTGGTGGTTTGGAGGCTATTAAAACACATTCTCAGACACCATGTGGTGCAGCAATATCAACACGGACAATGTACACAAGTTTTTCCTGCTCATCGTGCGTTGGACTTCCATATACAACGGTTTCATATTACACTTGGTACCAGGTGATGTTGGTGGAGTACGAGTTGACGATGTCCAGTTACAAATTTCGAATCACGAGCAGCCAATAACAATGCAAAACTCACCAGGTAAGATTAACAAATTCAAATTACTAAAGACTTAAATGAAAGAGTCGCTAACCAATCCCATACACACAGCTCTGCAAATCCCAACAAATGTGGCACCAATACCTAGAAAAACCCGTATTATATGCTGCCCAGATTGTGACGATTGTGAGTAGCAAGAAAAGCTAAATAAATCCTTAAACTAAAATAATTTGTTCTCTTTCCATAAAAGTGGAGAAGGTGGAGAAGAATGGAACATTTGAAGAGTTAACAAATTTACAAGCAACGCAAATGGTCTTGACATCGACAACTATTTCCTCAACACCCATAGCCTCTCCGTCGCTTTCTGTATCGCCATCGTCATCGACAATGCTGGATTCAATGCCCAATAATGTTCCAACAACTGCCACAAATACCAGAAGTATAACCAGCAGCAGCAGTACTAATGCCACCAATTCCCTACAAGTTAGCGATTTACGTGCCAGTCATCAGTGCATCCATTTTGAAGAACGTTTCACCAACGATATTGCCCTGCGCAAACATCATCAGTTGGCCCATGGTGTCCAGACCACAATGCCTTCTGTATCCACCGCCCTGAATCGTCACATGGAATCGCATGATGCCGAGGGAAGACCCTATGTAATCTATAAAATAACAGTTCATCATGCGATGAGTGCGGCAAGGAATTTGGTACGGAGAGCGCCTTGAAGACGCACATTAAGATTCATGGTGGTAAGTTTTGGGTGGCTTGTTTTCTGTAGTAGTGCCTGTGATTATATTGTAGTCTCGTTATTTACCAATATTAAAACGTATTTAAGTGTCATATTTGTTGTACATCTCTACTAACTTTTACCTTACCCTCCACTTCCCCTTCATTAGTTTATACAACAGTGATCGTTTATTCAAAAGATAAACCATACCAAAATATAACAAACTTTAAACTAATATCAATTTGATTGTCAAAAAAGAAATCAATTACCAATTAAAATGGCTTAATATTGGTGCCTTGTATGGCTTTTGCTGAGATTCTACTAAACACCTAAAAGCAGAGCACTTACTAAATTAAATAATATATATTACTGCTGCTTAGCCTAAACTAACTGGATAACTGGTTTAGCATTTGCATGATTAAGTTGTGCTAATTGCTAAATAATATTAGTTTACACTTACTTGAGTGTGATTAGTTTTAGTTTTTATAATAAAACTAAACAAAACACATCTTATTTAGGATCAATTGAAAACCCGGTTAGTCTTATAGTCTTGCTTCTAGCTCAACCTAATTAAAGCTAATTTTCAATAGTAAAAGAATCAACCCATCTTTTCAACCAATAAGTTTATTTACCAAATGGGCTTACTTACTTTACCAATTTTAAAAATATTATTCTTACCAAAAAATTCATCAGTCTGCTTAATCTATTTACAAATGTGAATACTGTCCAAGATCGTTCATACATTTTACGGCTTTTCGTGGTAAATTCTATGAATAAAAACAAGGCAACAATTGTTACTAGTTGCATGTTAGTTCTTTGGTATTAGTTAATTAGAAAGGCTTCGATTTGGCTGCATGTCTGTCACATAGTATATATAGATATTATGCACTATAAATAAGCAAAAACTTATTGACTTAATATTAATCTCATTTCATTTTGATTATTGCTTAGCTCATATGAATTCCCATTTGCCGCTGGGCGTGTTCCTTAATGAAGACACTACCTTGATGTCCTCCACATCTTCCAGTAACAACTGCAGCACCGACAAATCGGATAATCTTAATCCACTTAGCACAACAGAGGAATCAAAGATGATAAAGACAAAGCTACCATTAAATGAATCATCATCATCATCTACCACATCAATGCAGCTAATGATGGTGGAAAGTAGCGGCGGGAACAATTATGATACAACAAATCTTCCATCAGAAACCATTGCCACAACGCCATAACCAATGTGGTCTAACTATTATTCAGTCTATAATCATTATTATAATACTCTTTATATTGTATACAATCCACAACTATTATCAATAATACCAAGCCAGATATCAACGGCGCCTTCCTTTTACTATTGCTATTTTATGTTTAATATTTAATATTAAGTAACCCAAATTTTATAGCTCTAGCCAAAATTTAAAATGTTTAATTCTCGATACAAAATGTCAATAAAAATTTTTTTATGAGATGTATGTAAGTCTCTTTTTCCATATGCCTAAGAATCATTAAACAGACTGCATAGAATGCGAAATGAAAGGAATGAGAAAATAGAGCCCAAGTCAATTGGTTCTGCTAAGTACAGGAAAAATGCAAAAGGATGTCGCGTTATGATTGCCGTTTTTATTCCTAGATTATCTGCCATGAACTCTAGTATTTCCATAATATTTTATATTTAATTTTGCTATAATTTTTATTAAACGTCAATAACGCAATGTTTGGCAGATAATCGATTATACTAAAAAGCGTAAAAAAAACTATAAACAATCCATCCCGGGGCCATCGGGCATTATCAATTAATCAAAAAAAGCAGATTACCACAAATGAGATGTGTTAATGAAACGTAAAGAAATGAAGACATATATTTTATTTTTTTTTGTTCTACAAGAAATTGAGAAAGTATTAGAATAGCAATGGATTGGATCTTGATTTGTAATAAGGGAATATCCAAAACTAAGAGCCAGGGGGTTAAATGCGTAAATGATTTATTATACACTTTGATAAAGACAGACAATCGTTTTGAATGACGTCAGAAACTAAAGCTATTAAAAGGGATTTTTGCTAAGTTTTTCTTTTTTAAACTATGGAGGGGAAAAGAGAGAATATTAAAATTTTAAAGAGAAACATAACTCTATTTATGGCAATTGATTATTATATATTTCACTTAAAAGAGACTTTCCCAAAAAAATACTATCACTAAAAGAAGAAGAATTCATAAATCTTATTGCATAAATCTATATCCTTTTTAATATTTTTTCATGTAACACATAAATCTTATTTCAAGTAATTTTCTATTAAAGTCTATTGTCATTTCACAAAATTAAATGATGGATACAAAAACAAACCCAAAGATAAAATACTTTCGCAAGTCAAGTAGCATAGTAGCATTGTTTATTTACTTACTTAACAAACGGAACAGAATTTCACACCCTAGAGAAGTCTTATTTAAGAATCAAGGGTACTTTTGATATATATAAAAACATAACATGTTTTTATGATCTTTGGTATAACCAAATGTCTCTGCTGAATTACTCACTGAGACCCCTTATTCAGGTTAATTAAGTAAATAAACATAGCAAGTAATTCAAGCAGCTGGTACACACTGACAAAGCAACAACAAAGTAGAGCAGCAGCTTTCCCTCTCTGTTCTCCCAATCTATGAAGATCCAAAAATGATCAAGAGACGGAACAGAACGGCACACAAGTCAGCAACAACGCCTTTTGATTGTTTAATTTCTCAACTTGTTTTATGGATTTATCTCTTCTCTGGCTGATGGTCGTCTGCCCCGGACACCCGCCAATGAAAAATTAATACCAGAGGGTGACCGGGTCTGTGCAATAGCAACAGCAATGGCAGCAGCACCAGCAACACCATGAGCATCTACAACAACAACAACATCAATAATTTTTGCACATTTTTTCTTTCTTTTGTTTTTTATGTTGTTGCCATGTATCTGTGTTTATTTTTTTAATTTTGTAACCAAAACAAAAAAACACAAATATCAAAGAAGCTAACTTCGGCTCTGCCGAAGTTTGTACACCCTTGCAGCAAAATAATTGGTATAAATGTTTAACAAAATAAAAAAAAAAACAAAAAAGAAAAAAACACGTCTAAAAACCTTTCACTTATTCACCGAGCCATTGAAGCATCAAATATCGTGCCATTGATCTCTACACACTACGCCACCGTCCTTTCTAAGTCAACGAAAGCTATTTCGACATATATGCGAACCGATTGCATCTCGCTCTTTCAATTTCGTTCTGTGTAAGAACACAACTAAAATATTTCTGTCTCTCTCACACACCGCGTGGTGGTTGAATTTTTGCATATGTATGTGTGTGCGTGAGCATTAAAATAAATTTAATTTCACTCAAATCTGATTATTGATTGGTAACCTTAATAATTATCCGATCTTGTTCAAACTTGGTGTAGGGTGTATGGGTAAAAATTGAATTTAGATGCAACAACAAAAAAACAATAATTTTATATATTTCTTATTTGGTGCCGCGCGGATTCGAACTCGGGTCTCTTGTGTTTGTACGGCAGATTTCTTGGAATTTGTTTTTGTTTCTTTGCTGCCAAAGAAAATTGCTTATTTTACTCGAGGTCCTCCACGTTTTAGTTAATAGCTCCGGTGATAATTGTACGATCCGACTAATTTTCACTTTTTTCATACTTGATAGATTAAGGAACTTAACTTTTCATGTTTCAACCATATAACAGACAGACGGACATGTCTCAATCGACTCGGCTATTTATTGATGCTGATCAAGAATATATGTACTTTATGGGGTCGGAAACGTATATTTATATGCGTTACAAACATCTGACCAATTTTATAATACCCTCTGCAAGGGTATAAAAAAATCTTGTCATAGTAAACAGATTTCGCCACAGGGGAGCCGCCCGCCCCCTCCCTCATCAACTCCCTTATACTTGGCCAACCCGTCCCGCCTCCTGTCTAGCAATT